>PVHY01003642.1:76922-105063 GCA_004024945.1 Uropsilus gracilis | reverse complement strand
GAAACCAAATGGTTTCACTAATGTATGGGATATAGTGAAAAAAAAAAAAGAAAATAAAATAAATAAATAAAAGCCTTGAGGAAAGTCAAAACAAGCTAAGCACCAAAATGAAATGCACAACTATGAACAGGAGGGAAAGGGGGGGAAGGGAGGGGGGGGCAAACCCTTGAGATTACAAAGTTGTGAAATTTATATATAAATAAAAATATATATATTTAAAAAAATTAAAAAATAAAATAAAATCACCTCTACTTTGGTGATTTTCCCTTTCCTTGGAAATCACTGTGTTTATGGACTAACTTCTGAGGACCTATACCCAAATAAGGTTCTTTGAGAAAGTGGTTGTGCAAAGGGTTTGAGGTAGTAGGTATTCAGAGTCCTGAGGCGGCTCTGGGGGCCTCAGTTCAGTTGTGTTTCAGTGTTTGTACTCACTCTGCCCTACCTGCTCCTGCCCACTGTATCCAAGCTACTCTCCTCTTACATACTTAGAAATTTGTTTGATTTGTGCACAGTTTCCTTCCAGAGGCTGCTTGTAATGACTATCTGAACTGCTGATTGGGAGGGGCAAGGGACATGTTTTTCCGTTTCCATGAGATATTCTCACAACAGAATTAAGACTCTAGCTTTCAGGTTTGCTGACAGAGGGAAATGAGTCTGTCTCTAGTTCTGCAACTACTAAGGAGTGGAATATATACACCCCTTTGATATGTCTCATGAATTCATGAAAAATGAATGGGGGAATGCTGAATAGTACGAACCAGCAGTTAATGTTTACATATGAGCCTGACTTAGAAAAACAAAAATAAAAACACAATTTGTCTACGTGCTAATCTCACTGAGCTTATCTGTCACAGGCAACAGTGTTTGAAATGCTAATATATTTTGTAGTCATTTTAAAGTAGAGGAGGTTGCATGATCCTGGGAAACTGAGATCAAGGGATTTCTTGTAAATTATACTTACTTTCTCTTAAACACATGTTCCCTTCACCCAGGCCTCCCACTGAGTCCCAGAAGATGTAAGACAGTATTTCACAGAATCGTGTCATTTTGGAGTTAGAGGAGCCCTAGCATCCTCATGTTTCTATTTGGTATAGACCAAATTCTCAGTTTTCTCCCCTGAGACCCAAAGTAGTCAGCAAATTTAGCCACAGTCATACAACTTGGGGCCTCACTTAGACTGAAGCTCAGATTTCCTGGACAGTGTGGTTTTGGCTACATCGTATTGTACATAAAATGTTTTCATACTTCTTTAAATTAATTGTGAAATCCTGGTGATTTCACAACTGTGACTTTTGGATATAACTGGAAGGAGATAGAACTTCTTACAGCTGAGGAAACCAGATCAGTATGTTTCTACCAAAAAAAAAAAGATGGGAATTGGAATATGTCCTGTTGAGAGAGTAGGTCTTATTAATGTGACCAGGAGGCAAACCTGGCCTCCTTTCCTAGAGCTATAGGCCAGGAAGGGACTGTCCCATCTTTAGTAAGATTCCACTCACTGACCAGGGAATGTGACACAAAATTGAGCAACCTGTGGACAGTGAGAGGAAAAGAGAATCATCCCTGAAAAACCAGAGTTACTGTACATTTGCATCTTCATTTTATAAAGAGTAGGGACCCTAAGCCAAGGAAACTAGTTAAGTCCTGATTGTTGGACTGAAATAAAAACACTATCTTTCCTGCCTCTTCCCAGCGAAATAACTTTAACTCAGGGCACAAGAAAGAATCTCCAAAAACAACTGTTCTCACTGAACTTGAGCTCACAGAAAAAAGCAAAACCCATTTGCACATCAAGAACTAAGAACCCACAGATAGCATAATACTCTAAAGCAAACTTTAAAAGAAATATATTTAAAATGCTCAAGAAGTAAACAAAGGAAGTCAAATAGGATATTAAGAAGGATATTCTTCATTTTACTGTTGATTCTCTGCAGGGGTATTTACTTCACATGTAATGTTTCTGGGACTGATTTAACAGCAAATCACAATTTTAAGTCCATTAACTATTCCTTGGTGGTGGTGGTTTTCCCCTTTTAGTTAGTTTCTGCCTATCCTTGCTTCACCAGTACTGATGAATCAACTCAGTTCATCTTCTGAAAATAGACCCAACAACCCTAAACAATGGTTCCTTCTGTTGATGATGGCCATTGCCTCTGCTTGGTTCTTAGAAGAGCCATTCTTCAGTGTCCCTCCACATCCCAGGTATTTCTCATCTCTGATCTGTTCTCTCCTTACCAGCTTAGTTGTTATTACAGACTAAAGCTTTGACGATGTTAAAGTGGCAATGCCCAGCCCTTCACAATTTTCATGTGTGCTCCTTCTCCAATCTTACACGAGTCAAGTTTTCAGAAAGCTCTTAGAGATGCAGACTGGGCACACAGTATTATCTTTATGGCCCTTTCATGGTCATCTATTCACTCTGAAACATGGTGGAAAGTTGCAGAAGAGGTTCCATTACTGATTTAAGTTAAGATTACCTTGGAGACTGAGACAAAATGTACAGAACATATCTGCTTTGATTACATATATATGCAGCAGATCCCAGGGTAATGAGAAGGGAAAGATTGTCTTTAAAAACTAGAAGATATGAAAAAGAAACCTGGGGAAATGTAGCTTCCAAATAAGTGCTCAGTTTCTTCTTTCCAAGTAGAGATTAGCATCAATTAATAAATATTTCAGTCTGGGCACGGTGGCACGTGCCTTTAATCGCAGCCTACAGAAGCAAGGCTAAGGCTAGGAATTGTTTGAGCCCAGGAGTTTGAGTCCCACCCAGGGTTCGAGACCCACCTGGGACAACACAACAAGACCTAGTCTCAAAAAATAGCTGGGCATGGTAGTGCATGCCTGTAATCCTAGCTACCTGGGAGGTTGCGGCTGGGGATCACTTGAGTTTGTGGTACCCAGGCAACGTGAGCCTGTTCCCAGGGCAACAAAGCAAGACCTAGTCTCAATAAATAAACAAACAAACAAATAAATATTTCAGGTATTCAGTCTTACACCTGTAAACAAGGAAACATTACCTTCTGTCCTTGGGGTACTATGTTAGTCTGTTTTAAGATAATTTTTAATTTTGTTCCTTTTTAAGAAGGCTTTTCAATAAAATTTGTGTAAAGCTGGTGTGTTCTTTAAGAATGTCCTAGTGGGGTTGCCAAAGTTCCATTTCTTCCCTGGTAAAATATAAAAATTGAGTCCTCCAAACAGGAAACAAGGATACTGATAGGTTCCCTGTGTATAGAACCAGGTGTCATTCCCTCCCCTCCCCCTAATTCTGTGAACCCCATCCAGTCCTCATTATTCCTGCCTTAAATATTCTGCAATCTGCTTGCTATATTTGGACACCTGCAGTTTTCTGTCATTTTTTAGTCCATGACTTGGCCTAAGCAGAGACCAATTCAATCTCAGTTTGGTATTTTTAGCTATCACTTGTTAAGAGTTACAAAATGGTATCTGTCAGAGGCTTTCTTTGTAAAATTTAGTGAGGACCAGGGTTAACATTATCAGGTTTTCTTGTAAGTGGCTGTCTTACCAGTGAAACTTAAGATACCTTTAAAGGGCTGTCAATGCTGCTTTTTCATTTCCTCCACAGAAAAAGAGTAACAAATGAAAAAAAAAAAAAAAAAGATTTAGAACTATAGTGTCCTGGCCTCATTCTACATGAAAGCATTTAATTTTACTGTAAGTAAAACTTTTTCTTTACTGCTTAAAAATTCTTGAAGATCCATACTTAAAGATAAGATCCAAATCTTAAAGATCCATACTCTTTTTAATGAGGTAGATTAGATAGTATGTTATAAAGTTCTCTGACATCCTTATCAGATCATTTTTCTACTGCTGTGAAATTGTTTTGTCATATTCTCTGTAATACAAGATGATCCCAAGAGCTCATCCAATCTCATGTTAAAGTAGAAGACAAATATCATTAAAGCTTGCTATATAAGTTTCAGTTGGTTATTCTATTCCTGCAATGTGGGAAAATGTGTTTGTTTCCTCTCTCCTTTGTGGAACTGCTCTTAAGCAAGTCCTGTTTCAGTAAATGGGATTTCTGTCTACCCTTTCTTTCTCTTCACGCCATAGCCATTTCTTTATCAAACCTGTCCATTTCATTTCATGAAGTAGTATCAAATCCAGGCACTTATCTCTGACCACAGCCACTGATTGAACTTACTAACTGGATTCCTCCCTATAATCCTTTTCCCTTCTGATTGCTCTTGGTCTGATCCTGTGGTTCCTTTGCTTAAAAACTCTTCAGTAACTCCATTTTTGCTCTTAGGATAACATCTTGAACCATTTAACCTGTCTCCATTCCCCAACCCACAGCTTTCCCACTTCAGGTTCAGCCACCCTGGTCTTCTAGTACCTTGAATGTGCCTTATTCTTCTCTGACTCAAGGCCTTTACAGATCTATTCTTTATACCTGGAGAGCTCTTCCCTTCATTCCCCCTTCAATTGGATATTTTCTGTGTTTCCTTCATGTTAGAGTACTTCCTAAACCTGAGACTAGGTCCGATCTGCTTCCTGGTTGTTTGCCTATCATTGCTGCAGGTTTTCTTTATAACGCCAACTTAGTACATTTAAGAACCTGTAACTTGTCAATTATTACTATAAATTCAGTGACAATATAGATTGTACCATTTTACCTACCTATCTGTAGCCACAAGTATAGTACCTAGCAGGAAGGTGCTCAGTAAATGCCTGTTATACAAACTATATGATGAATATATGAAAATGACTACCATCCACAATATACTGTGTCTGGCCAACATTAGCTCTAAACTTAGCTTTGCTAAAACTCTATTAAAATGGCTTGTGTTTTCTGTCTCTAAGAGTACTTCTAACCAGCAACTAGTCTTAAGGTTGTGAAGACTGATTTCTAATGTATGATTTGGATATTTCAGTGGTTATTTCATTTTATATGTAGTGAGGAAAATTGTGTAGAGACTTAAAAGAGTGTCAGGGCAAAATGATGGAGCAGCTCAAACTAGGGAACATAACTGAGCTAAAGCCAGTTATAAAAAGCAAGATAGGATTTGAGAGATCAAAGTACTTCAGTGGTAGCAGAAAAGACATTCAGAGATGAATAGAAATGTTTAAGATTTAATGCATTAGAGATGGTGAGTTATTTCCATTTATTCTTTTCCTAAAAAGAAACATATTTGTCTTCTAATAACAGTGATCTAAAAGTTATGTCTTATAGCCAGCCAGCATTGTCCATTTTCTGAAGAACTTCTACAAGAATAGCAGTTCTCTGTTTTGAAAGCAGAGATAGTTGAGATCCTGGTTGTACTTAAGCAGAGGCAGTTTTTATTGACTTAAATAAACACTTGAGTATTAATACAGTTAATTAGCTTTTTGGGGTTTTGTTTTTTTTTTGGAAGCATGAAGCATACTTTATAGGGCCTGAATACCTTATTAAAAGCAATGTGATACTACATTAAAAGTAAACAAGCATCTTGGGAAATAATGCTTACAACCAACTAAATTTATAGACTAGCATTTCAAAGTGGCAACTAGAGAAATTCAAATGGAGCATCTGGGATTCTGAGCAGTGCATTGAACTTGAAATTCAACCATAATCTCATATCTCCTGGTTCCCTATCGTAACAACTCTATTCTCCAATTGGAGATTGGTTTTGTTCTTCAAATCTTGATTCTCATACATTACTCAATTCCTATCTTACTCAGAAATTTTCTGCTCTGTCCTATTATTTGACTGTTTTGGTAGACTCTGCAGGCTTGTCTACCTTTGTCTAACAATAAAGAACTATTAATAAAAGTGACTGGAAAGCTCCCTAGAAATTCTTTTTTTTTTAATTGATTAAACATTTTTGTTAACATTGTCATTCATTTTTATAAAATATTTGGTTTCTCCCCTCAAGTGTATTCCCCATAGAAATTCTTTTTTAGTACATTTTTTAAAATTATTTATTTATGTATATATTTCACATTTCTTGTATTCCCTGGGGTTCACCTACCACCCCCCCTCCCTAACCTCTCCTACTCATCTTCCCTCCCCTCCCCAACCTCCCCTGCCTCTTGCCAATTTGTGTATTTTAGTTTGGTTGTTAGCTTGTTTTGACTTTTCCTCCCAGCCCTTTGTTTTCCTATGTCCCAGTTATTAGTGAAACCATTTGGTTTCTGTCTTTTTCTTTCTGTTTCTGCTAATATGATTTCTTCTCAGTACATCCATAGTATCTCAAATTCATCAAATTTGTCACTTTTAATTGATGTGTAATATTAATGAAACAAAATATAGAAAAATATTCACCATATCCCACTAATGCTTTGTGTGATCCATTTGGATTTTTTTAGAACTGGGAAGAAAGAAATCACCCAGTGATTCATGTATCATTATTTAGGTTTCTTTCTGACTCCAAACCATGGTGATGTTCCAAGATTCCCCAACTCCTCTCCTAACCCCTATTTCAAATCCATGGGGAGTGAACTGTTTGAATCTGGAGGAGGTTGGTTCTTTAAAGCTACAGGAGGCTGAATTGAAGTCCCAGTCCCTTGTCTTGATGGTGGGCATTAGTGGCCTGCCCCCACTTGGGAATGGAATGCAAATCACTATAGGCCAGCATGTACATGTAAAAGCCCAGAGTCATGAGCTGCATGAACATGCTCTGGGAAGCAAATTGAACAAATTCTACAGGAAAATAAATTGTGTTGTCCTCAAGAACCCAGGCTTATATAATAGCAATTTGGGGAATTGCTATATAACACAGTTACATCTTTCTTTAAGTAAAAGCATGCAGAAACCCATGTTTTTTCAATAGAGTAAGGACTAGACAACTGTTTTAAAGGCAAGAAAAGTTGGCACATTTCATCTAAAAACCAAACTTCCTGGTGCAGTTTGAAAAACATAAAAACAAAATGATACAGAAGCTATGTAAATCCAATGTATGTCTTAATAAATTATCATAAAATGGACTGAATTACAGGTTATAAGGGTGGAACCCTCATGAATGGAATTAGTGCTCTCAGAAGAATGGCCACACAGAGGTGATCTAGCTCTCTCTGCCTTGTGAAGATACAGCAAGAAAACAAGAAACCAAGAAACATCAATAAACCAGAAACAGAATTCTTACCAGACATCAACCATACTGACCCCTTGGTCTTGAATTTCCTTGTCTCAGCAACTCTGGGACTATTGATGATTAAGCTACCTAGTACAGTATTTGTAATGGCAGCCTAAACTGACTTAAGGCCACCACCATAGACAATCTATGACATAAAATAGAACTTTGCCACCCGTTCCAAAAACCCTATCCATGTGCCCCAACCTACTTGTGGCTCTTTCCCATCTCTTGATTAGTAACTACTACTCTGACGTGTGTAGAAATCACCCCCTTGCTCTTTTTTTTTCTGTAATTTAACCACCAAAACATTCATTCTTACAGATCTCTCTCTTTTTTCTAGTGCATTTAAAATTACTCAATTTGCTATGTATGTATAGTTCAAGAAATCTATTTTATAAAAGAGGAAAGGAAGAGAAAGAAAAGGAGTGACACCAAAGCAGGGAATCTTCAAGGTCAAGGGAATGCATCCTCAGCCATATGTTAGTGTGATGGCATGAGGGTAGAAGAAGAGAAGGTGGGGGAGGGAAGATAGTGTCACATCCTATGTGCTTGAATTCTCTAGTTCTAGAAGTGTAAACCTTCTAGAGAGAATAAATGATAGACAGACAATGAGGAGTCAAGATGTGGTCATTGCAAAAATTCCCTCCCCCCATCTGAAAGGAAGATTACCATTATCAATTATATTAAAGAAATAGACAGCACCCAGTGAACAGTATGAATAGAGCTAGTTTTCGATTTAAAGTATATAGTCCTTTGATGCTTCACTTGGGATCACATAAAAGTTTTTAAATTAGATATAATAATAAATACCATCATTCCCCACAACCCTTTGACAGTACAGAAATTTGCACATTGATTATATTCCAAAAGTTTATTCTAAATCGTTTCATACAAGTCTTGAATATATTTCCCAGAGAAATAATACTGTCAATGGTTATGAGATTTTTAGGCTAGCGCATAGAATGTCATTTCAATCATGCTTTAACTGATGAATTTTAGTTTTGTAATGAAAATAACAAGAGAAATACAACTCATTATAATCCAGATTATAAAAATGAAATTTGTTATTGAATAATACAGTTTGAAAATGCTTTAATGTTATACTTCATGAAAATCATGTTGCCAGAGGAAGTTAATAGAAAGTTTTATGATGATTTTGAGTAGAGTTCCATATATTTTTCGTGGTTTTACACATAACTCACTAATATTTTATCCTTGCTTCAAGGGCATACTGCTGTCATGTTCATTCAAACCAGCATGTACTAGACCTGCTCCTCTGCACATTAGCTCTAATTTGGATTTGTGTGTGTGTGTGTATTTAAAAGTTGAATTAAAAGAGAGCAGAAGACAGGGAAAAATGGCGAGCATGTTTTGAGTTTTAAAAAAATTACATGATGTATTAAAATTTTAAAATGTGTGGAATTGTGAATTATTTCCAGTTTTTTTTTTCATTAATCTTTTAATGGTAAATGTACTTTACCTTTATAATGAAAGATTTTTAATTTTTTTCTGAAGAATGTATAGAATGAGGAAAGTTCCCTGAGGTGATATTAACTGAATTGGAGTTCATGAGGTAGATGGTTTATCTCTTTGTAAGGGCAAATGAAACTATAGAAGTGAATAAGAAATCCCAGTGAGACTTCACAGGATAAGGAAAGAGATTAAAGGAGTAAGCCTGCAGAACACCAACATTTATGGGATGGAAAAAAGAGTCTGAAATAGCTGGCAGGAGACACAGCAGACAGAATGGTACCTATAGGAGCCAGCATGGAAGAATGTTTAAGAAGGGAATAGTCTGTACAGATGAGATGAGGAGGCACTAAGGGTACTCATTGGCAGAACCAAAAAAGACTCATTTCATTTCTCTTATACTTCCGGGACTTAGACTTCCCTGTAAGAGAAAGTGTCTTCCTGGGACTGGAAAAATTGTGAACCCTGATTGGAATGATAGACCTCTTAGATGTTAAGTAAAACCCCTCACATAAAACAGCCTCACAAGACTTCCCTCACAAGACACAGGGCTCACAGCACCATACATACCAATTATAAATTTCATGTAATAAAACAAATTACATATCCAATGCCAAGCAGTCCATTTTCTTACACAAGGTCCAAATCAAGAGTAGCTTTTTCCCTTCAAAGCTGGTCTAGAGAAAGTATAATGAAAAAACAGTATATGAATCCTGAAAATGCTAGAGAAACTAGGAAAAATTCTGGTTTTGGGTGCTTTATTCTTTCTTTTTTTTTTTTTTTTTTTTTTTTTTTTTTTTTTTTTTTTTTTTTTTTTTTTTTTTTTTGTTGTTGGTCAATACCACACTGGCCTCTTTTTTGTAGCTTTATAATAAAATGTGAAATTTTGTAGTAGTTTTCTTCCAGATTTGTCTTGCCTGTTCTAGGTCCTTTGTATTACAATAAGAATTTTAGAATCAGTTGTTTATTTTTTCAAGAAAACCTGCACTCCATGTGGTGGTGCACGTCTGTAACCAAGTGCACAGTTAAGACTACCCCAGGCAACATAGCGAGACCTGATGCCAAAAAAGCAGCCAGGCTTAGTGGTGGGTGCTTGTAACCCCAGCTACCTGGGAAGCTGAGGCTGGGGATCGCTTGAGTCCATGGGATGGGGACTACCTCTGGCAACATAGTGGAGGGAGGGAGGGAAGGAGAGAGGGAGGGAGCGAGGGAGGGAAGCAAGGGAGGAAGGAAATGAAGGGAGGAAGAGGGGGAGGGACATCCTGTTCAACTTAGGGAGACCAGGAGGGAGGGCCTGCACTGATTTTTACTTAAATTGCACTGAATCTGTAGATTTATTTGGGGAGATATGATATATTAAGGTATATATTTTAAGATCTCTTATGAGGTCTCTATTTGTGTCTTTGATCAGAATATAATGTACTCTTCTTTCTGTAATCCTCTTTGTCTTCTTTCCAAAATGTAGACGTTCAGTAATGAGTGAGCTTCTCCCTTTGATCAGATCATTCCCTTCTTTTGGTTAACTCACCTTTTCATTGCCACCTCTTCAGCCATTGTAGCTCCAGACCTGCATTTCTGACTACCTGCTGGTCATTTAATTCTGACCTGTGGCAGTTCAGATTTAATATGGCTAAATTGGAATTAGTACATTTCCCAAACTCAGCACCAACTCTTCCAGTGTACTTTGAGTGATTCACAAGAGGTGTAAACTGCCTATCACAAGGTAAATGCGTAGTACAAGGTTCATTTTTTTTGCCCTGAACCTTATCAATTTTATGCTTTACCTGCATCAATTTGCTTGCTCATTCTCACTTTGTTGGGAGACAGATGCCTATCATGACCACCACTTTTAAATTTGGAATCTTCCCATTCCTGATTCCCTCAACCTGGCCTTTAACATGATCTTGTTTACCTATTTAAAAAATAATAATAATAAGATCTCTTATGATATCTTAAAACCCATGGACCCAGTATATCCCTCCATTTATTTAGGTCTCTGATTTCTCTCAGCAACATTTTGTGGTTTTTCAGTATAATTGTTAGAGTTTTAATATTGCTAATGTGAAATGGTATCTTATTGTGGTTTTAGTGCTAGCCCCTGATCACCACTAAGATCAAGCATCTTTCAAGGGCTTATTGGCCCTTCCAGTTTCTCCTCCTCTGGATTACTTTCCCATTAGCCCTGCTTTTTATTTGCCAAAAATATCTCTGTTGGGGTGATGTTTTTCATCTGTTTTTGATTTGTTTTGCTTTTATTGACAGAATTTTTTCCTTTTTCTTTTTTTTAACTTGTGCTTTGGGCAAATAGCTCTTTACATCCTTTCATTCCTTGCTAACTTTATCCTCTCCTACTTCCTGCCAATAGGAAGTGCCCATCTTTCTCATTTGCCCTGGCATGTTCCAACTTAAATAACTCGGGAGAACACTGATTTGAAAGTAAAGCGTAAGGTCATTTCATTTGTCAGAGTCCCTTGAGCAATGCCTAGCTTATCTCTTTGCTTAGCTAATCTGCTCTCATTCCTCATGGTTCACTGCTCTGGACATTCTGCAGTTCTATTCCAGCTGAAAGCATTAGAAGAGAGACAGTCCTGTGTCACTGGGCAGAACTTGGGTAGCGTGGGGTTCTCACCTGTGAGGCAGTAGGCATCTTGGCACATTGTTCAGCAATTCTGGGAGAAGTGGTCACAAGACATCCTTGGAGGTTTCCAGTGAACCTGGGGCCTGTGCACATGAAGTGCAGGATAGACCAGACTGGGGCACTCTGGCATCCTTTGCCTGAAGCCTTAAATAATGACTGTACACAGAAAGCAGGCATGTGGCAAAGTTTATTGTTTGACAGGGTCTTTTTTTTTTTTTTTTTGAGACTAGGTCTCGCTGTTTTTGCCCGTGGAATCACAGGCTCACGTTGCCCGAGGTACCACGGACTCAAGCAATTCCCAGCCTCAACTTCCCAGGTAGCTATGCTTACAGGTGCGCGCCACCACACCTAGCTACTTTTTGGGACTAGGTCTCGCTGTGTTGCAGGACTTGAACTACGACCCCCAGACCCCACCACCACTCCATAGCTGTTGCTTACAAGCACATGCCACCACCCAGTCTGACAGTATCTTTTGTAGTTACAGAATTCAAAGGAAAGGTGAGGACTATGACATATGTTTCTCATGAACGAGTTTGTTATTAATTGTCTAGCTCATTATTTTTTACAGGTCCTATTCTCAGGATGATAAAAGATGTTCAAGGACAGGGGGAAAGGGCAAGGAAAAAGGGAGTGGGGAGCAGGGAGTAGGGAGCTGTTTGGCCAAGAAGACTACCAAGTAAACACAGCTGCAGCAGACCTCCCTCAGAACGGTGTGCCTTTCCAAATCACTTGAGTGTTCTCAGGGGCCTGGCAGGTCCATGCAGGTATTTCCTGGGTCACCACAAGGTCTCATGCAACAGTCATTATTCTGTAAACTTATTTTGAGTAATGTAAAAAATCTACACATAATTTCTCAAGAAAGAGTTATTGATTAAGAAAATAAGTTGGTTTCTTTTGGTTGTGAAGTAGACTTTTTGTGGTTTCTAAGTCCTCTAGAGACCTACCTGAATTTGGTTGTGTCTTATAGAATATGTACTGTATACATATTAGAATTTGTAAATAATTAAATTTTTCTTTTGACTGCTTCAAGCATTTACTATCTACTGCATGTCAAGTACTGTCAGATATAAAAAACAAATAATATTTGCTTGCAAAAACTTGGCTAGGAAGGGCATAGCTACAAAATCGACCACTGTCTAAGGCACATGGTTGGCACTCAATATCCAATGAATAAATCAATAGACAATGCTCTATCTGGTGAGTAAATGAATGGGGGGTGGTGTTTAGTCAAGAGAAAGACAGGTCTAAAATTAAGAATAAGACTAACAGTTCTAGGCCGGGCACGGTGGCTCGTGCTTGTAAGCTTCAGCCTCTGAAGCGGCCGGGGCTAGGGATTGTGGTTCGAGTCCTGCCTGGGGCCCGTAGCGAGACCTAGTTCCAAAAAAAAAGCTGGGCGTGGTGGCGCACGCCTGTAATCCCAGCTACCTGGGAAGCTGAGGCTGGGGATTGCTTGAGTCTGTGGTACCCCGGGCAACGAGAGCCTGCGGTTCCACGGGCAAAAATAGCAAGACCTAGTCCTAAAAAAAAAAAAAAAAAAGACCAACAGTTCTGAGACCGGAGGGATACCCATCAGAAAGAGTGTGAGAATAATTGGGGGAGGGTCTCATGTTCTTTGTGTTACTGATTTTTGTTGGCCTCAGTCTCCTTCCCAGTTCAAGTTAAAAATTTGAAAGGAAAAAAAAAAAAAACTAAAAGCTTGATTATATGCCTGGTTGTGTTCTAGGTACCCTGGAATTATGGCCTCTCTCCATAAAGCACTTACAAATCAGATTGGTGCCATTGTTGGTTTTGGGGTCAGGACAGAGATTGAGTTGATCTATTAAGCAACACCTTCAGAAATGGTTGTAGGTCAGACTCATCCATGTGATTCTCCCTTTTTTGGTGAAGCACTTTGTTCAAAGTCAAATTAACCAGTTCACCGCAGCTATGACATTTTCCCAGCTTCATTTGTAGAGTGCCATAAAAATAAAAGTAATTTGTTATGTTTCAGAAATGAAAACTAGGCCTACTAAGTCCTACATTTATTTCCAGCAATTTCTTGTATAAGTAGAAGTTAGAAAGAACTGGGGTTCTAAATAACTACAAATGAATAAGGTCAACAATAACCTTCTCTAAAACGCAATATAGGTTTGGGTTATGTTAAGGGAAATAAAGCAATTAAATTAAGATGTACTAGTTTTACTATATTATAAAGCTGTAGTATATTTAGAGTATCATCCTCTGCATAATCTTCTGAATTAAAGAACATTAGCACACCAGAGAATAACCTGAATTCTTGAACATTACTGGGAAAGTGGTCATGTGAAGATCCTATTATATGTATAAAGTATTAAGCCTTGGGAAAAGGAAACCTTGAAGACATGGTATAGTGTAGTATGTAACATCTGAAGAAGGAACCTCAGTTCCTTCATAAGCAGAAGCAGGATTAATGGCTATAAGTTGCAGGAGAACATTTCTTTCAGGAAGATACTGCCACAATCAAAGCTGTTCAGAGACAGATTGTACTGCCTGAATGATGTGGTCAGTTCTCACTTAAGTGGAGACTGGAAAGCCATAGTCCTGAGATCAGCACTGAAGTTTTACAGTTGGTTAACCCAGAAGGACTAAGGTGGAGCTATGACTGAAATTCAGTCTGGGCTGAAGTAGCAATGTCTTACATTCTAACATCACTCACCTGAGGAAAGAAGTACCTATACAGATAAAGAAAGGGTTTTGTTTTGTTGGTTTTTTTTTTATCAAATGAGATATCAGATTAGTAACTGTTAGCTGCCAATTCTTATCATCCATTAATCTGTAATCACTGTTATATTTAATCAAAACTAAAGGAAATAAAGAGGAAAAGCCAAATAGCTTCCATTTAGCCCAAAGAAGCATACTTTAATAGTGCTTTTCAAAGTGTTGATGCATGTGAAGACCTCCTTGACTCCATCCCACAGGACATTCTGTGATGTGCTGCCGGAGAGAGTGGGAAAGCTAGTTTCCTTGGTCTCCTCTGCTTGGTGAACTCTGTTCATAACAAGGCAGGAGACTCAGTGCTGATCCTGTATTTCTTTGAAGATAATGCACCATTAAAATGCTTTTCACTGAAAATTCCTAAATTTAAATATGAATTCTTAAAAGCATGACATTAAATTTTACATATAATATCTTTTGAACCCTGCCACATAGAAATTTTTTTGAACAAAAGACAACAAAATAATAACAGATTTAATCTCTGAGGGATGGAATTATGAGTGGAGTTTTTATTGAGTGAGTTTATGTATTACCCTTATAAACAGAAAATAAATACTTAAGCAATCTTTCCTTTACCTTGAAAGATATACATTTAAAACATTTCATCTCTTATCTCCATATAATTCTTTCTAACTTCAAATGAATTTTTAATTTTTTTCATTTCAAATGATCCAAACTTGTCTACCATATGGAGCCAATGGACTGGGTTAGGTTAGTAAATTATCTTTAGTATGTCTAGATTGATCATTGAATTGCAAGCTCCTAGTAACAAAAGAGTTTGAATTTCTAAAGGACTCAAATTTCATCTTCCCACCCTGTCAACAGCTTATTCCCATTGGGATTCACACATTTTACTTATTTCTTTTATCACATTACTACAATATGCTACCAAAACAAACAGAATATAGTTAAGGGAAAAAATACCTCATTTACTGAAGAAATGCTCCTGGAAGTTGAGCTTCTGAAACAGACAGGATCAAATGCTACATTCAAAAGTGTTTCTGTAGATGCTATACATGTTGAAGCAGGAGAAGGTGTAGCTGAAACAAACATCTAATGCAGGATTTTTACACCTAAGCTGTGTTCGGTCTCCAGTCCAACACTAAAAGAGGGACATTTTAGAGACAAAGAATGGAAGCATGAAGCAGTTAGCAAGAGTAAAATGTCAGAAGTGCCAAGCTTAGAGGCCGCACGCCTCAGGCCAGCAACCTGGTTGTCTCTGATGTTTCTGGGAAGAGATTTAACTCAAGAGAAACCTTCACCTCTTTCTAGTTTTAATTTTAGAGTTCTCCTTTCTAGTTCATCCAGCACATTACAGTGGAATTATTGAAGAAAATTAAGCACAGTGCCCATTTTCCCCTTTCTCTTCTACCTTCCCTTTTGTGATTGTATTTTGTCAAGTACAGTTTATGCCTCAACTAGGACACGCTTATGACTTTCTGTGTAAGTAGCAATCTCACTCTTGTGTATGATCCAGGCACCTCACCAGCTAAATGGCATGTTCCATTTGCTAAAACACAGCTAAGACAGAAATCTGCTACAAGTTCCTGCAGGTTCCTATTGATAATGGGCCCTCACTATGGGGAAGGGACAGAAAACTAGCAATAATTAAAGCGAGTTGGTAGGTTTTATAATGAAAGACAGACTAAGGGAACAGGGTAGTTACATTAGGAAGCAGAAGAAATAAAATAGCATAACTTCAACAAAAGCACATTTATACCTATTATAGATTTCTTAACCTTCAGAAAAGTCTTATGATGGAGCAATAGTATTATTCATCATTTCTTCTTCTTTTTTTTTTTTTTTTTTTTTTTTTTGAGACCAGGTCTCACTTTGTTGCCTGGGGAACTGCAGGCTCACTCTGCCCAGGGTACCACAGACTCAAGTGATCCCCAGCCTCAGCCTCCCAGGTAACTAAGATTATAGGCATGAGCCACCGTGCCCAGCTATTTTTTTGAGACTAGGTCTCACTATGTTGTCCCAGGCAGGTCTCAAACCCGTGGACTCAAGCTATTCCTAGCCTCAGCCCTGCTTCTGTATGCTGCAGTTAAAGGCACTCACCACCATGCCTGGCCCAAGAGCATATGTTCTATCTAGAAAGTCTCACATATTTGATTATAGGCAACATACCATTTTCTCCAGTATGAGACAGTTATTTATTAAGACATATAAAATGAACCTCTTTTGAGTAGGCCTTTCATTGCTCTTTGTATTCATATGACAGTTTTCAGAAACCAAAAGATTACAATATTTATATGTTGACATTCCACCCAGGAAGGAGACCCATGTCTGTCTGATTCAGGTTCTTGCAGCCTAAGAATCTGGTCATAAGTAGGTGTTTAGTGAATGAATATTTATTGAATACTCATATGAATATGCATGATTATAGAGTTCTGAGTACTGAAAGTACTATAACAATTTCAACCTCTCTTTGGGGTATCTGTAACAAACCATATCCATCCCTGTAAATCTGTATAAAAGCCTCTAGAAGGTCAATCCTTATTCATCCCCACAAGGTCCTATGAAATATAAAGTTGCTTTAAGCACAAACTCAGAATAGAAAGACATCTTATAAGATTAGAGCAATAGCAAAATTTATGTGTCTCTCTATTTTTGATTTTAAACTTCTAGACAGAATCCTTTCCAAAGAAGTATAAAAATAAATGATTATGAAATGATATTTTTCTTAAGAAGAAAGCATTTTTGCAATTTGAAGTTACTTAGTCAACACAGGAAAGTATTTTTCCCTCAGACTGCAGAAATAAAAACAATTTCCTCTAGCTAATAAATTTACTGTGTGTATTCCATGCACATTCATACAGAGCAGAATAAAGTAGATAGCTGTATGGCATCTTCTTAAAACCCACTAAGGAAAGCTAAAGTATCTGATGTGCAATAAATGAACTGTCATCACTCCACTTTGGTAAAAGAAACATACATAATAGGAGTCAGGTGAACAGAACAAATATATTCAATTTCTCACATGTACTAGCAGTAACTTTAAAAACTAACATTCCTATATGGTAGAGGAATGTGGGTGTTTTTTTTACTTATATGTAAATTTCACATCTTTGTAATCCCTGAGGTTCACCCACTGCCTTCCTTCCCTGACCATTCCCACCCTCTCCCACCTCCACCCCCCCCAAGTTGTGTACTTCAGTTTAGTTGTTAGCTTGTTTTGACTTTTCCTATTGACTTTTCGTTTATTTTTCCTATGCCCCATATATTAGTGAAACCATTTGGTTTCTGTCTTTTTCTTTCTGACTTGTTCCTGCTAATATAATTTCTTCTAAGTACATCCATGTTATCATGAAATTGTCAAATTTGTCATTTTTAATTGATGAGTAATATTCCATAGTGTATATATACAAAATCTTTTTCATCCAGTCATCTGTTGGGACATTTGGGCTATTTCCATGTCTATGCAGTAATAAATAGTACTGCAGTAAACATTCAGGCACAGGTGTCCCTTTGTACAAACACTGAGGTCTCCTTTGGGTAGATTCCCAGAAGAACGACTGCTGGGTCAAATGGTAGTTCCATTTCCATTAGTTTGAGGGTCCTCCACACAGCTTTGCATAGTGGTTGGTCCAGTTTACATTCCCTCCAGCATTGTAAGAGTGTTCCTTTCTCTCCACATCCACACCAGCACTTGTTGTTGCCTGGGAATATGGGTGTTTCATTTGTGGAAAAGCTATGGTGACCACACCTGAGGGGAGAAATCCTATATTGTGAAAAAACAAAAAGTAATGCATAATGAAATGAAATGAAAATTTTTAAAATAAAATTCCCAGGAAATTCTCCTGAGAAAGGGAGGCAATTGTTTTGCTCTTCACTTTCTCACCTCTTGGTAAGAAAAGGAGTGTTCCACAGACTCATATATCCTCCTCTCAGTTTTTCAATTAAAGCTAAAGATAGAACATACTCCATTTGGTAGGAATACAGCTGATTTTGAGTTCTTCTTAAAAGCAGAAAATAATCATGACTAGATTTGTAGGCTTTGCTTCAAATAATAGGGAGTGAGTAGAGTACATATGAGATAAAATTGGTTGTGAGTTTATCATTGATGAAATTGGGTGATAGAAGCATGAGAGCTCTCTTTTTGTAAGCCTGAAATTTCCCATAAAATAACTAAAAATTATGGACACCCCCACCATAGGTAAGACCCATACTTTTTTCAATTAAAGTGGTAAAGAGTGACTACATGGACGATGAAATAAAATGCTTGTTACCTACAGTTCTCGGTCCCAAAATGTAGTAACAGTGTGGCTTTGTGTGAGCAGGTCTTCAAGCTTAAACTTCAAGTTTCATCACTTTAGTATTGGAAGCAGCACCAAACTTACTTAGTTTATAGGGTTTTATGAAGTTTAATGAATACATATTTCTGAAAACACTATATACCCTATAAAATTTAAGCAAATTTTTAATTGAACTAAAATAGTTTCTAAATCAATGGCCTCAGAAGAAAACAAATATTTTCCCTTTCTTTCTCTGTCTTTCCACTGTCCGATCTGAGCCCACTCCTATGATTGGCTTAATCGACTTGAAACTGATTTTCCTTCTATCCCATGCCAGTCTTTTTTTTTTTTTTCTTTTTTGAGACTAGGTCTTGCTATGTTGCCCGGGGTAGTCTCAATCCCAGGAACTCAAACAACCCACAGCCTCAGCCTCCCAGGTAGCTGGGATTACAGGTGCCCACCACTGTGCCCAGCTGCTTTTTCGAGAACCAGGTCTCACTATGTTGCCTGGAGTAGTCTCAAACCCAAGAACTCAAGTGATCCCTGTCCTCTTGCCTCCCAGCACTTGGGTCATGGGCTTGCACCACCACACCCAGCAGTCCTACCCCAGACTTACTGCAAAGTACCACCAGAGAATCTTCCTAAAATACTACTTGGCATCACATGACTCCCTTGCTCAAAAACGTTCCTGAATCCCCTGAATCCCCAATGAATAAATTCCATTTACTTGTTAGTCTCCAACATTTGGTTTCTTTTGTTTGTTTTTTTCGTTTTTTTAAGTTGAGATATTTTTCTTTTTTTAAAATAATTTATTTATATATAAATTTCACATCTCTGTGATCCCAGGGGTTCACCCCCCTCCCTGGCCATTCATACCCTGTCCCACCCCTCACCCCCAATTTGTGTACTTCAATTTGGTTGTTGACTTGTTTTGACTTTTCTTCATGGATTTTTGTTTATCTTTCCCATGTCCCATATAATAGTGAAACCACTTGGTTTTCTGTATTTTTCTTTTTGACTTGTTTCTGCTAATATGAATTCTTCTAAGTCCATCTATGTTATCATAAAATCGTCCAATTTGTCATTTTTAATTGATGAGTAATATTCCATTGTGTATATATACCACATCTTTTTCATCCAGTCATCTGTTTTTGGACATTTCGGTTGCTTCCATGTCCTTGCAATTATAAATAGTGCTGCAATAAACATCCGAGTACAGGTGTCCCTTTGTACCCACATTGAAGTCTCCTTTGGGTAAATTCCCAAGAGAGCAATTGCTGGGTCAAATGGTAGTTCCATTTTCATTAATTTGAGGGCCCTCCATACAGCTTTCCACAGAGGTTGAACCAGTTTACATTCCCATCAGCAGTGTAAGAGTGTCCCCTTCTCTCCACATCCTCGCCAGCACTTGTTGTTGCCCGTTTTATGGATATGGGCCATTCTTACTGGTGTAAGGTGGTATCTCATTGTGGTTTTGATTTGCATTTCCCTTATTACTAGTCACATTGAGCAATTTTTCATGTGCCTGTTGGCCATTTGTATTTCCTCTTTGGAGAAGTTTCTTTTTAGTTCTTCACTCCATTTTATGATTGGGCTTCTTGTTTTGCTTTTGTTTAATTGTGTGAGTTCTTTGTAGATCTTTCTTATTAAACCCTTATCACTCTTGCAGAGGGCAAAAATTTTTTCCCATTCCAACATTTGATTTCTAACCTACCTCTCTACTACCTCAAACCTTTAGCTCCATTAAAAGCTTATGGTGTTTTTGTTTACCATTTCTCCTCTTGGAATGCTGTATTTCTTTTCTCCCTGTTTGCCCAAATTTTATCAGTCACTAAGAGTCAGTCTTAATTCCTCCTCCAAGAAGTTTTCATAAAGCCTTTAAGACCATATCATCTCTCTCTTTTCTCTATTTTAAATGTGGTTGAGTGGGCAATTATATCCCATTCATGATAAACTTTTCTTTTCACATGAAATAGTTATAGATCTCTGTTGTTAACTTTCTAGACTGTCCAATTAGATTATAAACTCTTGGAAGACAAGAATTGTGACTTTAATATCTCTTTATTTTAAAACCCAATCCTTTGCACTTTGTCATGCACTTAAATTAACATTTGTGCGAAAATATTACCTAAACTAAAGCAGATTTCTGTTGTACCTGATGGCCATAGTAACAATTAGTGCTACTATCATTTGTATTTCTTTGACTGTAAAAAATGTCTTTAAAAATGTAGCATAATGGGAGTAAAGGTCAGTCTTAAGTGACATACAGATCTAAATTCAAATCCCAACCCAGTCACATTAGCCTATGAAATCCTAGAAATTTACTTGTCTTGTTTCTTCCTTATCGTCCTTGATCATAAAATGAAAATTCAATGATAATACTTGCATAGTTAGGGTTAGTATGTATGTAATCACTGCCATCTCATCAAAACACCAGGTATGATTGTCTTAGTGCATAGCACATGGTTTTGACAGATTGTCAAAGTGAGGGTTCATAGTTCTAGCAAATCCTTGGAGAGTAAGATACAGTGAAGATAGAAAAGCTTCTACTCACTTCTCAAGGCCTTTTTCCATGCCCTGTATTTTCTCTTTTGAATCCTTAGCCTTAAAGTTTATGGACTAGATAAACTTAGATTCCCTAGTGGTCAATTTATAAAGTACAGATTCCCAGCCATTCTTCATCCCTCTCTATGCCAGGTGAATTTCCTTAGCATTTTTCTGGAGACTTTCCCTTGACCCTACCATAGCTCAGTCACAGCCTATTTCTTTGCTTGCTTTTTTTCCATTAAAGCCTTTTTTATACTTAGTTCTCCTGTAGTTTTCTACTTGAAGTATGTTGGGTTTGCCAACACTGACTGTTCTGAACTGGGGACTGTAAATCACTGTGTTTTCATTTATTTAGTGACTCAAGGTTGCTTCTCCTAGTTAAGACTCAAAGCAATGATAAAAACAAGCTTAAGTCATAAAGTTCAATATTGTCAGTACTTGAAGACATAAAATGAGCAGAATGCAAGATCTGAAGAGACTTATCATCTAGAGTTGACCTTTCAGCAGTATCTTCTCTTCATTGAGAACAGACTACTGGATACATTCTTGCTTTCACATAAAAAAAAAAAAAAAGTTTCACATCAACATGTAAAAGAGGCCAATGTCTAATATGCCAAAAGTGAAATATGTCAGGATTCGGTCATTATGAACATTTTTTTCAATCTTTAAGGGCATATTATTTCATACTTGGAAAAGGGAAGAAGGGGAATAAGAGCAACAACCACAAAAGTATCAGTTATAAAGGAAATGGACAGGGGAAATGAAATCACAAAAGTGTCATATTGTTATATACAATTACTTTTGACTGTGGGTCTGACTCACTGTGTAGAATGCATTTCTGAGATGGATCCTTTATGAATAATCTATTTTAAGTTGATCTATAACCAGTGAGTAGTCACCTTATCTATAGCTATAACAGAAGTTGCATTCACAAATGCTTTAAAATCAGCAATTTTATAGAGATTCATATTTTCAAACACAAGATTAGACTTCAGTTTTTCTACTTCTCAACTTTGAATCATAAAAAGGACTCAAATTCTAAATTATATATTTTTCCACTGCTATTATGGCTGAGCTGTATTTATTTATCTTTTATTGAATGCAAAACAGACTTAAGGAGAATTATTATTTTCCATTTACAGACTTCATTTTTAAAAAAATCATCTTACTGCAAAATTTCAGTTACGTATGAGTATAAGTAATTCACTCCTTCTGTAATACCAAGCAACGAGTCTTGCCAGCTAGAGCCTATTAAAATTATTCACTCAATCCACTCACTTTGTTGGCAGTTTTTCAACATGTAAGAATGTCCAGGAAAAAAAAATCTGAGATGCCAGGAATCTGAACACAAAGAATATTATTGTCATTGAGTCCTCTTAGAGTCCAAAAGATAGCCATCCATTCTTAGAATGATGGAGCATTAGCCATGGGAAAGTTTGGTAATTACCTGTTCTAGTGATATAAAGTAGTGGGTGACCTTACTACAATCAGAGCCCTTGTATCTCATCACCCAGTTAATTGTACTCACCTCCCTACTGTATTTGCAAAGTTTTCCATATTAGCTATTAAAATGGTAATTATTTTCAGGCACATAATGTCAGCTTTGCTAACACTACCTCAATTCCAATCAATTTCTTTGAAACTACCAGGACTGTATTTGGTTTATTTTTGAATCCAAGCAGTTTTTTAAGCCTTAAAAATACTTCATTTCCAAAACCTAAACGGCTCTTTATTTAGTCCATGATGAATATTTGAATAGTGTTAAATTTATCATTCTGGCAGTACTCACATTGTACTTGTCATTAATTGTGACTCATCAAAGAATGTTTTGATGTTGAGTCCTTGGCTAACAGATGGTTCTGTTTAGAGGAATTGAGGCAGTGAGCTATGAGGTCCAAGGAGAGAGACATCTTACATAATTAGTCACTGGAGGTGGTTTGAATTTGTAAGCAAGCACGGTCCTCTGTGATGGTGGGGGTTAGGCTTTGAATTGAGGAAGAGAAGGCCTCTTCTGTTTACTCTGCTCAGAGAGTGGGTAGAGAGTTGACGTCAGCATTACTGTTGTGCCAGGTGTGAGTTGAAGTGATATACATGCCCAGCAGAGAGCACAGAGCCCAATACTAGACAATTTCTATTTCTGTGGAGTCTGGCATCCTAGTAGCTATTGGTTACAGGGACCACCACGTAGAAAAGACAGGTGCTCGAGCAATAGTCATACCAATCATAGTATTAATAGCTCAGTAATAAAATGGAAAGCAGTGAATCCTATTTATAAAAAGCATTTACCTCAAAGGTAACAGAAATGAGCAGAAATATCCCCCCCCTACTTCCAAGAAAGATAAATACTGGATGGTGTCACTTTTATGTGACATATAGAGAAACCACATAAATGATCAGATGAAGCCAAACTCAAATACTAGCCCTTGAAAGCTGATTATAGAACTGAGACCTTCAGAGGAAAAGAGGAGGGGGTGAAGGGGCAAGCATGAAGTGGGGAGCAAGCACAGTGGACTGCAGTGGCAGATGATGGGTGCTTTAGTGGAACAAGCACTATGGTAACAGCACTGGAAAGGTGGGGGATGGAGGGGTGCCTATACTCCCAAAATACAAACAACAGTATAAACCAGTGTTGCCTCAATATAAATTTTTGTTAAAAGTCTTTTGCCTTTTTTTTTTTTTTTGAGACAAGGTCTCACTATTTTTGCCTGTGGAACCACAGGCTCATGTTGCCCAGGGTACCAAAGACTCAAGCAATTCCCAGCCTCAGCTTCCCAGGTAGCTGGGATTACAGACATGCGCCACCATGCCTAGCTATATTTTTTTGAAACTAGGTCTTGCTACGTGCCCTCGGCAGGACTTGAACCACAATCCCTGGCCCCGGCCATGGCTTCCTAGGCTGCTCCTTACAGACATGTGCCACCATGTCCGGTCCTCTTTTGCCCTTCTTTATTCTCTTCCTTTCCCCTTTTTTCGCCCTTTCCAGGTTATTTTTCCCTACCTCTTTACTTAGGTTCATCAGTGATGCTCAAAGACATGAGCAGCCCTTAGCATATTACTCAGCCAGCTATGATTTTAGCTGCAGATCTAGACCTAACAGCTAGCTAATCTGATAGTCTAGGTAGGTCCTAACATGTGTACAAGTGAGTTGTTCTTTGGAGTGCTTCATAGTGCTACTTTAATTTACTTAAGAAAAAAGACAGCATATATTATGTCATAAGTGGGATAAAAAGAAACCTGAAAGACAAAATTTAAATTCTTACTCTGGAAATAATCACAGATAGCTAAATAGGTGACACATACTTAACCTCTGTCTAAGCCTCAGTTACTTTATGTGTAAAATAGGACAGTAGTACATATCTCATGGGGTTATCTGAGAATTAAGTGATTTGCCCACCATAAGCCAAAAAAACTGGTCCCTGAATTCAGGGGGGAATGTAAATTAAATAAGCAATGATGCTCCCTTACTAGCATTGTGCAACCAGGAATAGATTAATAGGAGCCAGGTAAATTGTCATTTGGATTAATAATCAATGAGAGGAGGCCATTGTAAAAAGCATAGTAATAGAAATCAAGTGATAATGCTTGGACTTCAGTTTGGACCTGTGTGACTTAAAAGCATGGAGAGGAAAACTAAATCAAATAATACAAGTGACTGAATGCTTTACGAGAAGTCAGTACGGAACAGAAGAGAGAATAAAAAATCTGGAGTAGAGAACCTGGATGTCTACCCATCTGACTAGAAATTACCACAAATACTTTAATACAAAATCTCATTCCATTTTCATATCTGTCAAAAGAAAAAGATTAATTCTTAATCCCTAAGATCGAAACCTGCAGAAGAATCAAAAGAATGCACAATAAAAAGAAAAGAAAGAAGAAACTAAAACAGAACCCCAAATGACCACCAGGAACTCATTGTTAGACCCTCAAACATCAATAATTACTCTAAATGTCAATGGGCTAAACTCATCAATCAAAAGACACAGATTTGCAGACTGGATTAAAAGACAGAACCCAACATTCTCCAAGAAACACATCTGATCACAAAAGACAAGCATAGATTGAAGGTAAAAGGATAGAAAACAATTCTACAAGCAAATGGCCCCCAAAAAAAGACAGGAGTAGCCATCCTTATAGCAGACAAAGCAGATTTCAAAATAAAAAAAGTAACAAAGGATAAAGATGGCCAATACCTAATGGTTCAAGGGTCAACCAACCAAAAAGACTTAACAATTATCAACATATATTCACCAGATGAGGGAGCTCCAAGATTTATAAGACAGCTACTAAGAGAGCTGAAAACAAATATAGATGAAAACACATATGTAGTAGGAGACTTCAACACCCCACTCTCAACAAAGGACAGATCAAAGAAACAAAAGCTACGCAAGGACACAAAAGCCATAAAAGAAGACCTAGACAAAATGGACCTAATAGACATCTACAGGATGCCACACCACAAGAAACAGAATACACCTTCTTCTCAAATGCACATGGATCATTTTCTAAAATTGATCACATACTAGGCCACAAGGCAAACATGAGTAAATACACAAAGATTAAAATAATACCAACCTTTTTTTTTCAGACCATAAGGGTATCAAACTAGAAATCAACAATGAAAAGGAAGTAAGAGGAACACCTAACACTTGGAGACTGAACAACATGCTTCTAAAGGAAGAATGAGTAACTGAAGAAATTAAAGAAGAAATTAAAACTTACTTTGAAACAAACGACAAAGAAGACACAGCATTCCAAAATGTCTGGGATGCAGCAAATCATATCTAAGAGGAAGGTTCATAGCAATACAGGCCCATATCAAAAACCAAGAAAATAACCAAGAAAACAACCTAATCTACCAACTTGAAAAATTAGAAAACGAGCAACAGAAAAACCCAAAATCCAGCAGAAGACAAGAAATAACAAAAATAAAAGAAGAAATAAATAATCCAGAAGCCAAAGACTATCCAAAAGATTAACAAAACCAAAAGCTGGTCCTTTGAAAAAAAATAAATAAAATTGATAAGCCCCTTGCAAAGCTCACAAAGGAAAGAAGAGAGAAAATTCTAATAAACAGAATCACAAATGAAAGAGGAGAAATTACAACAGACACAAAAGAAATCCAAAGGATAATAAGAGATTACTATGAATAACTATATGGAAATAAATGTAACAACCTGCACGAGATGGATAGATTCTTAGAAAGATACAACTCCCCAAAATTAAACAAAGACGATATAGAGAACTTAAATAAACCAATCACAAGCAGCGAAATTGAAGCAGTCATCAAAACTCTACCTAAAAACAAGAGCCCAGGACCTGATGGCTTTACAAATGAATTCTACCAGACATTCAAAGAAGAAATAATACCTGCGCTACTAAAGCTTTTCCAAAAAATTGAGAAAGAAGGAAAACTGCCAAACACATTCTACGAAGCAAACATCACACTCATACCAAAACCAAATAAGGACAGCACCAAGAAAGAAAACTATAGAACAATTTCCTTAATGAACACAGATTCAAAAATCTTAAACAAAATCCTGGCAAACTAAATCCAAGATGCATTAAAAGCATCATTCACCATGACCAAGTGGGATTTATCCCAGGGGCACAAGGATGGTTCAACATCTGGAAATCAATTAACATAATACACCACATCAACAAAGAGAAAAACAAAAACCACATGATCATATCAATAGATGCAGAGAAAGCATTTGACAAAGTCCAGCATCCATTCATGATAAAAACCCTTGAAAAAGTAGGGATTAAAGGAACTTAACATAATAAAAGTCATCTATGACAAACCTATGGTAAATATCATGGGGAAAAACTAAAAGCATTTCAGTAGAGATCTGGAACTAGGCAAGGATGCCCATTCTCCCCTCTACTCTTTAACATTGTATTGGAAGTTCTAGCTAGGGCAATAAGGCAAGAGAAAGACATAAAAGGGATACAAATAGGTAAAGAGGAACTGAAGCTATCATTATATGCTAATGACATGATTCGCTATAGAAAACCCAAAAAAATCCACAGAAAGATTACTTGAAATAATAAACCAGTTCAGTAAGGTAGAGGGATACAAAATCAACACACAGAAGTCAGTGGCTTTCCTATATGCAAAAAGTCAGATAGAAGAAATTAGAAAAACCATCCCATTTACCATTGCACCAAAAAAAAATTAAATACTTGGGAATAAACCTAACAAAAATGTTAAAGAACTATACAAAGAAAATTTTAAAATGCTCCTAAAAGAGATAGAAGAAGACATAAGGAAATGGAAAGACATTCCCTGTTCATGGATTGAAAGAATTAATATTATCAAAATGACCATCCTACCAAAGGCAATCTACAGATTCAATGCAATTCCAATAAAAATCCCAATGACATTTTTTAAAGAGATAGAACAAAAATTACTGAAATTCATATGGAATAACAAAAGACCTCGTATATCAAAAAGCCTCCTGACCAGAATAAAAGAAAATGGAGGTATTACAATTCCAAACTTCAAACTGTACTACAAAACCATAATAATTAAAACAGCGTGGTATTAGCACAAAAACAGACAGACCAATGGAACAGAATTGAGTGCCCTGAAATAAAACCACACATCTATAGTCAACTAATCTTTGACAAAGGAGTGAAAAACTTATCTTGGAACAAAGATAGCCTCTTCAATAAATGGTGCTGGGAAAATTAGACTAAGACATGCAAAAAAATGGACCAAGAAAACTTCCTTACTCCATGTACAAAAATCAACTCAAAATGGATAAGAGACTTAGAGGTCAGACTTGAAACCATAGCATACATAAAGGAAAACTTGGGCAAAACTCTCCATGAATTACAGTTCAGAAATCCCTTTCTAGAAACATCTACAGATGGCAAAAAAATGAAGGAAAACATAAACAGATGGGACTACATCAAACTGAAAAGCTTCTGTACAGCAAAAGAGACAGCAGAAAAAACTAAAAGATGCCCAACCAAATGGGAAAAAATTTTTGCCCTCCCCATGAGCAACAGGGGTTACAAAGATCCACAAGGAACTCACACAACTAAACAAAAGCAAAACAAAAAGCCCAATCAAAAAATGGGGAGAAGAACTAAAAAGACACTTCTCCAAAGAGGAAATACAAATGGCCAACAGGCACATGAAAAATTGCTCTACGGCACTAGTAATAAGGGAAATACAAATCAAAACCACAATGAGATACCACCTTACACCAGTAAGAATGGCCCACATCCAAAGAACGGGCAACAAGAATTGCTGGCGAGGATGTGGAGAGAAAGGAACACTACTACGCTGCTGGTGGGAATATAAACTAGTCCAACCACTATGGAAAGCTGTGTGGAGGACCCTCAAATTAATGAAAATGGAACTACCATTTGACCCAGCAATTGCTCTCTTGGGAATCTACCCAAAAGAGACCTCAATGTGGGTACAA
>PVHY01003642.1:62538-76822 GCA_004024945.1 Uropsilus gracilis | reverse complement strand
AAAAGACTACTGCCTCCAGACATGGTCAGTAAAAGAATTAAGGAGCAAATGATGGTAGGTCTTCATTTTCACACCTGTGGGGTTGGAAGAAATGGAGTAGTAGTATCATCAGTAGCAGAGACAAAGGAAAATCCTAAATATAAAAATTCTGTATGCAATGGCCAACTACTAATGTGTATTAGTAATCCCCTTCTTGCTTGTACACCTTCTAAAATTTGTAGACTCATAATTTCCAGTTTTGGGGGAAGGAAACAGACAAAGGAAGTATTATTTAGCATCTTTACCAGTCAAAAATCATTTAAAATTAAGTTTGATGCTGGGGAGTGTTGCAAAATTAAGATCAGGAACTACTAGTACAGGTAATTATATTTGTGGGATATTTTAATTGACATGTGACCCACAAACAGACTCATACTTTGAGATTCTTTCATTTTGTCTATTTTTCTGAAGTTAGCAGATGTCTCCTAAGTAACTGAGATGTTGAGAACTTTGGAACAAAAAATATGTCATCTCACATCATGTGAATTTTAATTGGCTTGATTTTATTTATTTATTTTTCACATCTCACAAAACAGCTGAATTTAAAAGAACTAAATGAGAATGAAGATACTGATTTCTCTTTTGATGAGCTGTTTGTATGAGAGCTGATTTAGTACCTACAATACTTGAAGGGATTTAAGGAAAAAATTGTGTCTGGATGAAAACATAAAAATAGAAACATAAATTCCAAGATTAAGTCCCTTGAGTTACTTGGCATTTGAAGTAATTTCCCCAAAATAATTTCCTTTGTAAAGATTTATAAATTTGAGAGAAAATGTTGTTTCTGCCTAGAGATTATTGTGTCAAATAAGAATAAACAGGATCAGGGAAAAAAATATATAAGCGTTAGTTTGGAAATGGATCTACCCTAAGTGTAATAGAATCACATTCAAGTTAATAGTTCAACTAGGGAGTGTACGCTTTACCTTCTTTTCCAGAACTTAAAGAAATGCAGCTATGAGTGATTTTCTAAACAGTCGTTATTTGCATACACTGGTTACCTATATACATGTGTATATAATACACTAACCTACATACCTACGTGCATATATATACATAAATACAACTAAAACTTTTGGGTATTCAGTGTAGAGACCTCATAAAATCAACAGGAAATTTTTATAACTAGCTCTCCACTGACTTTTTCTTCAAATGCTTAGTACCTTAGTACCTTTTGGTTTGAGATGATAGCTTCATTTTAAGCCTGAGAAAGCAGTTGACTTACCCTTGGTCGAATGGTACTGAGCAGGTGCCAAAACCTGTTTCACATCCACAGGAGATTTTCCCTGGAGAGGGGACATGTAAACCATGCATGTCTCTCTCAAGATGCCTGTTTGGGTACCATGTCAGGAGTAATTTTGCAAGAGAAGGAAGGGGTCTGTATTTGGCTGTTTGATATGGTTCTGTGCGCACACACAAAAACTATATAAGGGAGTTGAGATTTTAAGACAATTCCTATTACTTAATTTCTATTTATAGTGTACCTAAAGTTAAGGGCAACTTTTGTTTGTTTTATCAAAATAATTTGAAGGCAGCGGGCATGGTGGCTCATGCCTGTAAGCTTCAGCCTATGAGGCGGCCAGACCTAGGGATCACGGTTCGAGTCCCGCCTGGGCCCTGTAGCGAGACCTAGTTCCAAAAAAATAGCTGGGCGTGGTGGCGCATGCCTGTAATCCCAGCTACCTGGGAAGCTGAGGCTAGGGATTGCTTGAGACCATGGTACCCCGGGCAATGAGAGCCTGCGGTTCCACAGACAAAAATAGTGAGACCTAGTCTCAAAAAAAAAAAAAAAAAAAATACTTTGAAGGCAAATGAACTGACATATACAATAAAATGCCATTTTCCTTCTAAATTCTAAAATCAAAAGGGAAGTAACTTGCAGTGGCGGATACAGGAAGGGGAGTCATAGTCCTTTTAGCTAATAATAATTATACTAGTTCCCATTTTCTGATTATTTATCATGCTTAGCGTACCACTGAAATTAATAAGACATTATATGTCAATTGTATCTCAACTTTTAAAACTCCTTAACATACTCCCTGGGATAAATAAGATATTCAACAACTATCTGGGTGCCAGTAAACACTCTGTCATTTATCTCATTTAAGCTCACATGAAGAAGCATATATATCTTCATGATACACATAAAAAAATAAAACTTAAAAAGATTAGACAATGTATCTAATGTTCCAGAGTCAGTGCCTGTGACAGAATCCCATACTAATCTGCTTTGAAGGTTTGTACTTACTGTATTACAGTCCATCTCCATACATATACATGTGTGCACACAGTCTTTGATCTCACTTTTTAGACTGTCACTTATTTCAGACTGTCTCATCACCTGTACTGCACTCTCCTTGTTAGATTTACTCAGCACTATATTCATTTGATCTCAAATCTATATGATTCTTTTTTTTCTTTTTTTTTTTTTTTTTAGAAAAAGAAACAATTTTACAGTTCAGTGGTCTTTTTTTCCTTTCCACATCTATCACAGGAAATGGGCTCCAGCAGCTCAGGCTCCTTTCCAGTGGTTCTCACAAAGCTCTCTTCTCCAGGTGGAAAAGGCTGCCATTTCAGCTGAACCCGAGTACCTGTCTCTTTTGCTTCCTTTTTACTGGATTATTTTCTTTCACATATTTCAGGAAGCTGTCTTGACTCTTCCAGTGCTTAATGTGCTCATTATGAACATTACTTCCCTTTTGCAAGAATCTCTCCCTTTTCTTGTTTATCAACTGCATGCTGGGTTGCTTTATAGACTCTTCCAGTTTATAACATTTTGGGGTATTCCTCTCTATACTATCACCTTTCTTGTACATTTGCATGTATGTGGCCAAAGGAACAAATTCCATGTTTTCTAAAGGACCTAGGGAACATATAGTGTGTACCTCTCCTCTTTACCTTGATCTTGGTCATTTTGGTAACTTTTCTGGAAGATGGTAGTTCTAGCTGAAAGTCTCTTTACAATTCTTAAATTATATCCTGTTATACTAGACACACCCCTCTGTATCTGTAAAACGAATTCCCCATTATTCATGGAATGTCTTAGATTGTGTGATGTCCAGAAAGCTATCCTTGAACAATATGCCCAACTCCCTTTTCCATTTATTCATTGCCAGTGTTTATTACCCTCCTCCATGTTCATGAACTTTGTATTTTTATGAAGTTAAAATTTTAAAATTAGTTTTAGAACTAGAAAGAATCTCAGAAATCACCTAATCTGACCTCTCAATCACTTTGTCCAAAAGTGATTTGCTAACACCACATCTCTGAGAGATGAAGATATGCCTCTACTGAATTATTTCTGTAGATGCAGAGAAGAAGTAATTTTTACCTGTTTAGCAGTATTCATAGAGTATTCACCATAGCAAAGACATTATTTGCAAGCCTCAGAGTGAGTAAACAATGATTGAGACACAGTCCCTAACCCAAGGAGCATAATCTGATAATTATTCTTTGGGTGGTGGGGGAGGGAGAGGATAAACTTAAAAGGTAAGTTCCATCTTGGGCCTTATAAGGTGGTGAGAACAGTCTTATTAAAGGACTCTGGAATGTTCCCTGTCTTCCCCTCAAGTCAACAAGAGTGAATATAGAAGGTGTGAGTTCTTGAAGAACGAGATGCCATAGACATGCTAAATTAAATGTCAGTTGTTCAGATGTGGCATGCCAAATGAATCAGTCCCCTTCCCCACATGCATTGTCACCTGCATGTTTTGGGGTGACATCAGGGTGAATATAAGCAAGTCCATTTATGTTTATAAGGCATTTCTGGGCCTTTTTTTTTTTTTTTTTTTTGCCAATGGAACTGCAGGTTCTTGTTGCCCGGGGTACCACAGACTCAAGCAATCCCCAGCCTCAGCTTCCCAGGTAGCTGGGATGACAGGTGCGCGCCACCACGCCCAACTATTTTTTTGGAACTAGGTCTCACTATGGGCCCCAGGCGCACTCGAACAGCGATCCCTAGCCCTGGCCGCTTCATAGGCTAAAGCTTACAGGCATGAGCCACTGTGCCCGGCCTTGGGCCTATTCTTTAAAATATTAAACTTACTTTGGCCTCAAAATTCCCATTTAGTCCTTTCGCTCAGCCCCTATATTTGGGGTAAGGAAGCACAAAGGGACAATGGAATAATTTAGAGTCTGTAAATAGTACCTTCGAGTCACTGGTCTCTCACAGCACCTGTCAAGTGTGAGCTTGAGTTTCTGCTCCGGGCTTCATTCCCAGCAGGCTGCCATCTCCTGGCTAAGTGTCCAGTGTTTCTGCCCCAGTAGAATGTCCTAGATCAGTCTGTATTCTTCTGTACTAGGCCACAGTGACATCATGAGAGCAAGAAGGGATGAGAAGTGCACAAGCTGAAGAATCCTTTGCTGATGATATTTAACTAGATCTAGGTGCCGGCAAGGTCTGGCTGAGGGGCTTTCTTCTTGTCACATGCAGCTCAGCTCAGCCTGAGCTCAGTTATTATTCCACTCAGGTAGCACAGAACCTTTTCATAGACTGAGTCTTTAAATAAGGATCAGGAAACCTCGGAAGTAGTTTCAACTGTGCTGTAAACTTTAGGCAAGTCACCATCTGCGAGTTATATTTTCTTCATTTATAAATTAGTAAGGCTGCCTATCCTGCTGATTTCTGTGAATTTTGTGTCTGAAACTGAAACATCACATACAACTGAGAGGATACTTGAAGGGTTAAAAATGTTTTGGGTATTATTACTAGAGTCTTACTATTAACACACCTAAGTGCAAATAATACCACCCCTGAAAGTAAAAAAAAAAAAAACAGAAAACAAAAGGTACAATGTGGAAACTTGCTAAACAGCCTTCTTTTTAACAAGGAGTGCAAATTGTAGCTAAGGTGTGAGGTTATTGTTGTTACTGGCAGGGGTGGGGAAGTGGAGAACTGGAGTTGGAATGTGAAGGAAATGGGTGTTGAAGGAAATGGGTGTTGAAGGGCAGGTGTGTAAAATGCAAAGAGGGCCCCCAAGCTTAATGAACAACCTGGTCTGTGGTGGTGAGCAGTGAAGTCAATGATAAAGAGCAAAATAGTCTACTGTGGAGACCTTAAGATGAGGCATTCTCGCGTTTTCCTTCTGCTCTCTGACCTGGCTCTTCCTTGTCATGGCTCTCCTTCGGGTTGTGAAGTCGGAATGTTACTTCCTTCTAGTTATGTCTTTCAACTTACCCACCTCCACCGCCAAAGGATGGGTCTTGCCTGCAGGGTGTACAACCCGCCAGGTGTAGAGGAAACAAGGGGGAGTTAGTGGGGTCCTCAAAAGCTCTTCACTATATCCCAGAACTGTGATGTTGCAGCCTCTTGAGAATTGCATCATATCACGCCTGGTGAGCAGATCCCTGGGCTGCAGTCTCGGGTTTCCTACTATCCCTGGGGTCATCCCTGGGTTTCCTTCTTGCATGGTCTGAAGTAGAACTACAAGTAGAAAAGACAGTCATTCTTAGCACCAAAGAACAGGCTCTCAATGGGACTTTAAGGATCTAACCCTCGGCTTCTGGGATTCCCAAGCAGTAGGAGACAGAGACCTATTTTCCTAATTTAGATTATTCCCCAAGACCAGATTTAATCTTGTCAGCAGCACTCCTCCCCCTCACCCCCTACTTTATTCTGCTGTCTGCTGACCTACAGTTTTCCTCAAGGAAACAAACAAGCTGTTTTTGTTTGTGTTTTTAACTTCATCCCCCACTTCTGCAGCTCCCATCCCTTTCCTGATGGGTTGGTTGTCTCAGGGTTCCAGCAGAGCTGCTTTCAGCTGCCTGTGACTGAGGTTGTACCCAGACCATTTATATCCCTTTGAGCATCCTAATTAAAGGGGACCCAGCTTAGAAGCTGCAGCCTCCCTTTCTTTGCATACAATGTTTTCTTGAGAAATTTCAGCAAAGTGTATTTTTCCTCCCGAAAGCCGTTCTGCAGTACCAAAGCCTTGGTCATCCAAGCATTTCCTCTGCATGATGGCTATGCTCCCAGACTATCCAAAATGCAGCAGTGCACCAAGAAAAACAGTCTGCTGAGGTGTTATTGGTTTGCAATACCCTGATAAGGAGATTTCATTCCTTCTTTGCTGGCAGAATTATATAGAGTAATTACATAAGTACTGCTGTGACACTGGGCGGAATCTCATTAGGAACTGTATAATGAACAATTGAGTTGTGGTGGAGATTATTCATTTTATTCCAGTTGGCTATAATCCATATAATAGAACATTAGCCCAAACATAAATGCTCTGGTTTCCTGATAATATATATTTGGAATATATATTTAGTGTAACATTTGCTTATGTGGAGCATGATAAAAGTCAGTGTGGGGCAGCTCCAGATTTTCCCACCTGGTAAGGAAGTTGCTCACTGTGCTGAGCAGATTGTTGTTTGATCTTATTCCTCCTGGAGAGCTACTTCGCCAGCTTGGATGGGACACTTATGGCATTTTGACCACGTGGCAGCTATCTCTCTCTCTCTCTCACTCTCTTTCTTTCTCTCCTTCCTTTTCCCTTCCCCTCCCCCACTCTCAAGCACATGCAAATACATGCATATACATGCGGACTTGGGCCTGAAAGAACATACCACCTTAGCAGTTTAGATGGGACAAGGCCTGGAGAAGATGGAATCAGTCATGGCTTATTGTTTATTTTTAAAGAGATATAGATAGTGGGTAAAATCCCCTTTTAGATTTGGTTGATGGCATGTTAAATATCCCTTCAGCTGTGTACTATATGTCATTCACCACAACAGACAAGAGCCATTCTAAGTAATTTGTTGACTCTGGCAGTCTAATTCTCAAAAGCCCTAGGGGCAATAATGTTAATAGGTTTATACTACTTTGTTGTGTAAAAGGTACTTTCACATACATTATGTCATCTTGTATATGGAGATCTCAATAATCTATGTTTAATTATCCAGAGTACAAACTGTTGAATGTACTTGAAGCCTACGTGCACCATGAACTATTTATATTTTTTAACATTTTATTTATAAATATTAAAAATATCACACCAGTACGTTTATAAACAATAAGAAAACCTCTCTTAACCTTGTGACATTAATACACTGATATTATCATTTGGTTTTGTTTTTTTTTTCCTTCTTGTCTTTTTTTCTTAGGCGTTCTTGTACATGGAATGTAAAAGATCTGTGGATCTCCAGAGTGCACCACCTGAATTTTGTCATCTGGTCTTATACCATGTTTAAAGAAAAGAAACCAAGATTAATCATCAACCTCTATTTATATAAAGGACATTATACTGAAGATGGGATACATACTGTTGTTGAAAGTCATTGTCAGTTTGCCCATAACAAAAATACCAGGAAGGATAGTGAGGGGAACTTTCAATCAGTAAATATCCTGCTTTCATCTCTTATTATTAAAACAACTGAGGTAGGCAGCTGGAAAAAAATTGAGAATCTGAAATTATTGTTGGTGGTAAAGCTGTCCTAGCTGTGCCTTATTGTTGAAGATCTTCATCTTTGGATGCTAGGTCCTAACTAAGCTCACTCTTCAAACTCGGATCTGCCTAATGGGATGCATGGCCCTGCCTGTGTCATTTATGAGCTGTGGGTGAAACTGGGGTCAAGAGGCTCCATTGATGCCCTTCTAGATGTGACCCTGCCCTGAGGAGGCAGGGAGGGGTGAGTGTGTGTGTGTCCTTGGCTTTCATAGCTGAGAGAGTAGACATGGAATCATCCCCATTGACCCGACATCAGCTTTCACCCTAGTGTATTCAAGCATGGGTATTCATCTCTGTGAATGTGTTGTAAGCAATGAGGCCAATTTTCTTCCTGAAACTAGGACCACTCTTTTTGTTGTTGTTGAGACTAGGTCTCACTATTTTTGCTCATGGAACCACAGGCTCACATTGCCCGGAGTACCACAGACACAAGCTTTCCCCAGCCTCAGCTTCCCAGGTAGCTGGGATTACAGGTGTGCACCCACCACGCCCAGCTATTTTTTTGGAACTAAGTCTCGCTATGTTGCCCTGATCGGGACTCGAACTACGATCCCTGGTCCCTGCCGCAGCTTCCTAGGTTACCACTTACAGGCATGCGCCACCATGCCCGGCCCCACTCTTATTTTTGATGAGGAAAATGGGGTAGATTTTAGAATTCCACAAAGGTGGCACTTGCCTCTCCCCCATGGCCACAGTTTCCTCCCTTATTCGTACTTCCAATGTCTCCATTCAACAGAAGCATACCAGCATATGGGCCTCTAAACCAGAGATCTGAATTGGTTTCTTCAGACCCTGCACCAGCTGCTTGTACCTCAGCTGGGAAAGCTAAGACCCCTGAGCAGTGGGACAATATCTGTAATCAAAACCTTCAACAAAACAACCTCCTAGTTTTCCCGCACACCAAGAGGGAGGAAGGAAGCAGGTGGAGATACTGAGGCATGCTTGTGTGGAGCAGTTCATCCAGCATGATAACTGTGCAAGTCCCAAAGCCCCTAGTTGCCTGCCAGGTGTACCTCCCAGCCGTGCAAGTCACACAGCGTGCAAATGCATTCTTCTCTTTTTACCCTTCCCTGTTTTTTAAAGTAAATAGAGCTCCCTGAAGTGCACTTAGTCTCACAGTGAGATGTGAGAGATCACTTCTGTCTGTAATGGATGCCTTGTGTCCAAGGTATTTTCCTGTGTATTATGCTATTCAATTTAGGACTCGTAATGCATGATTAATGTATGTTTAAACAGTCATTGCTTAATCGGACTGCTTTACCTTTGGGACACAAAGTTTACTAAGCAGACTTACAGAGAACACCATCCTCAGATGTGGAATTATCCGACTCCAGCATTACACAAGGAGTGAACATGCTGAGGCTCATCTGGTGCTGGTTCAGTCTTATGGTTTCCACAAAGTTTCTCAGTTTTCAGAGACTGGATTCCAGAAACATTTCTTTAATGGTTGTTTGTCCATGCGAGGTTCCATGAGTTCCAGAAAGAAGAACTGGATGTGGGCCCTACCTGAGGAGAGCTAACAGTCTAGTAGAAACAGAGCAGGTTTGAGAGTAGTTACAGCTCTGGATGAAACATTAAGAGGCTCTGAGGTGGATTTAGAAACAGAGTGGATGGACCGTTGTGAAATTCACTTGGACCATGAGCCTAGATGGTGGTAGATGGGATACAAGGGAGGATAGAAAATAAGGAACTTGTGACTACTGTGGCAGGTGGCAGGAACCTTGTGGAGGGATTTTCCAGGTCTTTCTCGTCGCTGAGGTGTACACTGGAGTGCTTTTGATGACCCCGTGGGAGCCTTCTTGAGCGCTTGCCCAGTGGTTTTGCTGAATGATCAGTGCAGCCCCGGCCCCTACTTGCTGCTGCTTTTTCACTTCCATTGCTATGAAGCACTAAAATTTTTCCCAGGAGAGGTCCCCAAATTTTAGATTTTATTCATGAAAATATGATTTTCACCTGATGATCTGGGAACAGATGGCACGTAGGAGAGACTAAAGTGACTGAACATTTTGGTCATTCTTACTTCATCTCCTCTGCAACCCATCAAGATATGCAGGTGACTCATCAGAGTCCAAACCCTTAATGTGCATCACACTAATAAATGAATAAGAACCCCTACTTTGAGGGATGTTAGTGAGGAGACAGTATCAAAATCTGTCCTTTCCCGAGAATTCTTAGAATTGGTTGCATATAAGTAAAGCTTTAAAACAAATGGAAACTTGGTTTGAAGATATTTTATATGTATGATGTGAGTGTGTATTGAGAGAGAATATGTATATTGGTATATGTGTATTTATACATACTTAAAAGTACATATACCTTTTATGGAAACAGCTCTGAAAAGTTAGGTTAGGTTCATAATTGCTACATGATTCAAGCACCAAATTACTGAAATGTTCCTCTCAAGGAGTATTTGACATTTAGTAGAAATTTTAATATTATGAAGTGAATATGTCAAAAATTCAAGCATGTTTAATTTTTAACTTATTCATATTTGGTTTTAGAAGAAAGGATATCTTCAAGTATGTTTTTTCCCCTTGCTTAAAAGTAATGGTGGGTGGCATAGACTAAAGAGGACCCAGGACTTCTACCACCGCCTGACAGCTTTCCCAGGCAGCAGCCAGGTGTTAAGAGCACAGTGCACTTTCAATTCCTTCTATCCCATCAACTTAGTTATTTCTGTTCATTTTGGTAAATGCCATGTGGCACAATGATTACATATTCAGGTTCTATAATTAAACTGCTTAGGTTCAATTACCAGCTCACTCACTCACTGTGTGATCGTGAACAAATTACCTACCTTCTCTGTGCAGAGCTTCTCGGTTGTTAAATGAGTATGATAATAGGACCCATCTCTTAAGGTTGTTGTGAAGAGTATATGTGAAATGTTTAAAACAGTGCCTGACACATAATTAGCACTCAGCATTCATTTTCTTGCTCCTTCCCTCCCTACCTCGCTTATTTTGCATCTCTACTTGTCGGGGAATGAGGTACAGGATAGCTATTTAAAAATCATCAGTTTGGCCACTTGTTAGCATTTGCTAACAGCTAGTGTAAGTACTAGTGGTAAGATTTGAAATGTGGTAAGATTTAAACTATCACCTGATTTTTATGTATCCCAACTGCCTCTGTCTTTGTAACAAGGAACATCGAATCTACCAGAACAAGCTCTCCCAGGACTCTACACTCTATTTCTCATAACGTGCAGCTGTGCTTTTTCCCACTACAAGATATTTCTCCTGCCTTTACCTTTCTGAATCTGATTCAGCGTTCTTATTCCTTTGCATCCCTCTCCATCTTCTTTCATCATTTTTTTCATTCTTTCCTATTCTTTGAAACACCCTTAAAGCTAGGGGTCATCTTCTATTCCTGGTGACAATGTGATGGGAGAACCTGAGGGTATACAATGATGTAAGAAATACATACATATGTAATCAATTTTTAAAAAGCATCTTTTTTTTTTGAGACTAGATCTCACTATTTTTGCCTGTGGAATTGTAGGCTCATATTGCCCAGGGTACCACAGACTCAAGCAATCCCCAGCCTTAGTTTCCCAGGTAGCTGGGATTACAGGTGCACGCCACCACACCCAGCTATTTTGGGGGGACTAGGTCTCACTATGTGCCCCTGGGGGGGACTCGAACTGAGATCCCTGGCCCTGGCTGTGGCTTCCTAGGTTGCCACCTACAGGCATGCGCCACCATGCCCAGCCTAAAAGCATCTTAACCATCATTTTTCAACCAGAATTTGTTGCAAATGATTTACTTTTGAAAGTTCCTTCTCATTAAACAACCTAAACTTTATAGGAAGTTAGTTTTGTCAGTTTTTGCCTAACTCAAAGTTATCAACATGAAATTAAAGTATATATAAAGTTTGGAACTCAGAATAAAAATTGAAATGTTGATAGCCCTACATGCCTAAAACATTCCTTCCTATCTATAGTATTTTTAATCTACCAGCACTGTACTTCTCAGTATTTTCACACGTACTCCCAAATTCAAGGAAAATATCTAACAAACATCCTTGTGTAATGGTGGCTAAAAATGAATCATTCAAGACAACTACGCCAGGAAAATTTAGGTTTTAAAGGCTGTCATACAATGAAACAGGAATCACTTAAGCACAAGTATTTATTAAATTCTACTCCAGTGATAAGTTTTAAAGTAGATGTGGAAAGAAGTTTTTTTTTTTTCTTCTGGACCAGTTCACCCCACATTGGTAAGCTGTTTGGGAGTCTAAAAACTTGTATTTTTCTAGCTTATGGGTGAACCAGGAGTAGCAGTTTACTGTTTGAAATTATCTCATCCAGTGTTTTAAAGACTGAAATTGCCTGGGAGACTTCTAAACTATCCACTTTAATTAGCTTTAGTAAATGAATTAAGTCATCATCCTTAGTGTGTCTATCTTTAAAAATGAACTTGGAGTATTTAAGAGAGAAGGCCATGTGACCACCATGTGGGAAGCAAGGGGGGAAAGAATAAAGGGAATCCAAGACCCCCTTGTGTCCCTGGAGTCCACCTGTTCCATCTAGTGGACTCTTCCTTTAAACATTTCCCCTCAACCACATTAGTCCCAGGAGCTTCCCTCCTGAGCACCAGGAAACCAATCTCTCATGGCATTTTACATTAATGTGTTAGAAACATTCCAGAGGCTTTGTGCTGAAGTAGAGAGAAAATACAGTGGTTCTGAGCCTGAGTTCCTCATCTGAAACATTATTTCTAGGAAAGAATGTTAGAAATAATGTGTGTAAATAGTGTCTGGGACTTTGTTAGTTCAGATGCTGAAATATATTTCAGGATAGTAGCATACTTTGTTACTTTTCTCTGTTACTTCCACATGGATATGAGCATGAAACTATGACAGGAGGAACTACTAAGTCATGAGTATTTGCAACATGCTACACACTCATAGACATGAGTCTATATGTGCTACACACATATAGACATGCCATGCCACACATCAGTCACTAAATGTCTTCTTAGTGCTCAGCTGTGTGCTGGGAGAATTTAAATATCATTGAAATTTTTCTTTGAGATTGTCTTCTCAGATACTAGTTAAAGACCGTACACATGGAACCATTTTAGAAAAAGGCGAAAGATTTATACGATCTGAAGAGAAACTAGAGTATATACATGGAATCACACACACACGCACACACACACACACACACACGATGTAACACAAGGCCAAAAACACTGACATATGTATAATGTGGGTCTATTGACCTAAAAAAGTATTGTATTCATTTCCTAGGCCACCATAACAAATAATCACAAACACCAGTATCCTGAAATGACCGAAATTTATTTTCTCATATTTGTGGAAATTAGAGAAGTTGAAATCAAGGTGTCAGCAAGGCTGTGCACCCTCTTAGGGTTCTAGGAAAGAATCCTTTGCCTCTTCCAAACCTCTGGTGATTTCTGGCCATCCTTGGTTTTCCTTAACTTGTGACTGCATCACTCCAATCTCTGCCTTCACATGACCTGCCCTGTGTGTATGACTGTCTTCACGTGGTGACTAATACGTACATTATCCATTGGGTTTAAGTGTCAGCCTAGCCCACGATGGCCTCATCTTAACTGATTACATTTGCAAAGACCTTCCAGGTATAATCATATACCAAGGTTCCTAGTGGACATGAATTTGAGGAAATAGTATCCCACTCAGAGCAGAGATGAATAAAAGCTATTGTAGATAGATGGTCTTCAAGTTTTAGGTCTAAATAATCCTTAAATAAACAATCCTTAAATAGTAAGTGTCTTCTAATTACTGGAACACTATTATCCTTGAAAATGTATTGTGTTATGAGTATGAATGCCTGATTACTCATGACTCATTTGTATATATATATATATATATATTTATATATATACTGAAAAGAATGCTTTCTTTCACTGTAAATATTTTAAATGAAGATACCACTAAGTAACCCTCACTCTCTCCCATCCCTTCCCCTCTTGTATTGTTCCAAATGAGTAAGGTTAAATGAATTTTGGGGATAATAGGGTTATAAAGCCCTTGATAGAATCTGTTTTCTAAAGCGAAGCCATTCCATTAAGCAGACCTAAATTTAGATCATCAAAGCCCTATAGACTCTGAAAAGCAAGTTGTTAAAAGTCATAATGAGTTTCAGTATTGCTGCATCTGGAAATGTCTGCAACTCAGCAGTAACCATCCCTTGCACTAGATTGCTCTAGAAGAGGAATGGGAACTCTTATCTTTCGGGTTATCATTTCAGATGTTAGGTGAAATTCCATATTCTTGACCCTTATAAATACTTACATTGTAAATTTCTAGCAGCTGTAATTTGTGAAAAGCATATGGGCAAATCCCCTAGTGACCGATCAGAGATAATTAAAGTATCTAATTCAACTCAGAAGAACCAAAAATGAAACTCTCTCCCACTCCCATCCCGATACCAGCAATCCTGGATTTTTCTGATAATACCCCTAAGTTAGAGAATATGCAAATGAAACTTTTGAGGCTCAAAGTGACAAGGTTTTGCAGCTGTTATGGTTAATTTGACAATAAATCTAAATGACAGCAATTATACTAATATATTTCTTGAATAAATATCTTGGAGATGAAAAATATTGCCTCCAGCCGGGCATGGTGGCTCATGCTTGTAAGCTTCAGCCTATGAAGCGGCAGGGGCTAGGGATCGCGGTTCGAGTCCCGCCTGGGGCCCGTATAGTGAGACCTAGTTCCAAAAAATAGCTGGGTGTGGTGGCGCATGCCTGTAATCCCAGCTACCTGGGAAGCTGAGGCTGGGGATTGCTTGAGTCTGTGGTACCCTGGGC
>PVHY01003642.1:0-62438 GCA_004024945.1 Uropsilus gracilis | reverse complement strand
GAAAAATATTGCCTCCAAAGTACCTGCTAGACCATCACATATATTTCCTGTGTCTGAAATTGACTCCCTTTGGTATGAAAATGATCACCAGTAACAGATCCTGAAGTTAGTTAGGTCAACAGGAGCAACCCCATAGTTTTTTGTACAGAATTAATTTCACTTCATTTAGTGAGTATGGGAAGAGGATACTTGGGATGATATCTATTAGATGTGCTTTACTACTTTGATTTTTATGGATTTTATTCACTTAAGATTCATTTATAGAGTGCCCACTATGTTTCTAGGATCAGGCACACCCAAAAGAGCAAAACAAGGTCCTGTCCTCACCCTATTTCATTGACAAATTAGTAGATTATTGATTACTGAGAGGGTTGCCCGGAATGCTACAGAGGCTCACAAGAGAGACTCTAAACTGGCTCTAAAGAAATGTACAAATCACTTTTTATATAAACGTGATTCTGTGATTTAGCAATTGAATTCAACCTTGGTACCTTGGTACCTACAAGATGGAAATATATTCTAACAAACATTTTTTTAAAAGACAAGATTTGCCAAAACAGTGTGTTCTAAAAATAAATCAGTGTAATGGCTGATCTAAGAAATCTTAATTATTTCCTTAATTAATTCAGTAGTCAGAGCCTCAAAAGAATTTATCACCCACTCACCAAAGTCATTGTGATGATGCTCACATTAAGATAGCTTTTCAACCATTTCACCCAACCTCCTGGCTGAATTGTAATTGTAGAACTTGTCCTCCATTCCTATTTTTCATTCACTCCCCACTTCATATTGGTCATTTAAAAACCTTATTCTGCCACCAGAACTGTCTTTAATCTATCACCGTTATTATTATTTCAGTTTGGGTGCCCAAAACTAAGCGCTCACTAGACTTGTTAAAGTGATTTTCCAGTTGGTCTCTCTCCTAGTCTTACTAGCTTCCAGGCCTTTTCTACCAACATGAAATCTACTCATCTCCTTACCACTTAAAAATCTTTTCACCCTTTGCCATCATCTGCAGAATAAAGTCCTTAGCATGATGTGTATAGCCCTTCACCATCTGATCATTGTCTGCCTCTCCATAGCAATCTCCTACAAAAATTCATTTGTACCAGGGCAGTTAGTTGGAATCCCTAGGACATACTGTATTAGACATGCTATTCTCCCATCCCTAGGCCAGTAAACTTCTATGCACCCTTCAAGACCCCCTGTGTAAATCACTTCCTTTTTGAGGTCTTTCTAGTAGTTTCATTCCCATTAAACCATTCCTGAATCTTGTATATAACCTCTGTTATGACATATTGTACATACTTCTGTTATGACCTATTGTTACTTGAGAGAAATACTTCCCTACCCAAACATAAGATGAATCCTCTAGTTAATGGAAAATTGAGAGAATTATCCCATCATGCCTCATCTCTGGAGTCTTTCTAAGCAGGGAGAATAAATTAATAAGGTCTCAAAAGAATTTTAAAAATGCAGGAAACACTGAAGTGGCCACAGAGCATGTTCTATTGGGGCTGCTGCTTCCATGGTCTGAGGCCACATGCTTTTCTAAGTAGGCGTCTTTGATGAATTAAAAGGGCACCCCAGAGAACAACATGGAAGATACTTTACCTGAGGGGAAAGACCTACAGGGCCAAAGAAATGTGCCAGTGATGCATGACTTTTGCAAAGCAGCAGCTTTTGCTCCCTCACATGAACTGATGACTTCCTCTGACCTGTACACACCATATTGAAAATTAAGGACATCTGGAGCATAAAAATTGGTGCCAAACCTCTGGCATATAGAAAGTATGTATATGATTGCTTGAGTTACCCTCTGCTCCCCTATATAGTGGACTTTGGGATTGATTATCAACTGATTTCTAATCTCCAGTGTACAAGAATTTGGCAATATTCTGACTCAAAAACAAAATCTAAAAGAAAGACATCTGGTTTTAGATCCTGCTCCATGCTCAGTTCATTATCTTCAAAGATTGTTGGCTGAAGTACTAGTTTCTTGTTAGGTTTTGAGGATTTTCCCCTTTGTGTTCTTCCATGGAGAAGCCTAGCTTTGCCCTGTTTCCAACAGGAGTACTTTTCTGGTTGAAGCAGGCCAGTAGTATGCATGTCTGAGAGATCCAAAGTATTCAGAAAATAATTCAAACGATGGACTTAGTCAGAGGGTTATAAATCCAACCCCAAAGCTATATAAAAATGTGGATCTGTAGCTTGTTTCTGCATGCCCATATGAGAAAAATCAATGTATGGCAGCTTAGCATAATGAAGAGAGTGAACTTGGGAGTAAGGTGGGCCTGGAGATGAGTTACACCTACTAGTTGGATGGTCATTTAACTCTGTCAGTCTTAGTTCCCACTTTTATAAAATGGGGTTAATAGAAAATTACCCTATGGAATTGTTAGCATTAGAGGAAAAGCTCCTAGAATGTTTTCTTTGCACATGGTATGTGCTTAGAAATGGTAGTTATGACTTTCAGTTTGTGTTGAAAGTGATGTGATGGACTCAGTTGTCCTACCCAGATCCCCAGGGAATATTGCTGGCAGTGGTCCACAACCAGTGATGGCTTGAGGCAGGGCCATAAAATACCTGGCTGTTTTGACTCAATTTGAAAGAATTCTGAAGCATCAGCCCTTTTTCAGGACTGATCCATGGGTAAGCCACATCAACTCTAGGTAGCACAACAGCTCAGCTTCTTCCTCTGCCCATTCCAGCTTTTTCCACTCCCTTCCATGGGTGTTGATCCCAAGACCATGTTTTCCAACATCAGCTCCAGGAAAAGAACTTGTCTGTGAGATTCACAGCAACATAATTAAGCAAATGCACTGATTCTTTTTTTTCCAATACTGGACTTTTAATTCCTTTTTCAAATAGCAAGGACCTAGCTAGAGACCTTCCTGGAAGCAAACCCTTGATTTCCTTGCTCATGACTGTAGCAGTGGCCTATTGTTGAGCTATATTGCAGGCATCCTCTGGTGTCTACTGGTGTTTATCCTGGGGGTCCTATCCCTCACTGAAGTGCAGCCTTCAAGTTAGAATTAGCAAACTAGATGGAAGGAATGAGACCAGACCTGAAGTGAATTTCTAGGGTTAAGTTAAGCTCTCCCTTAGACAGGGATGTCATCTCCAGGAATAGTCTTACCCCAGCATGATCATCTCTTCTATCCTATACTGATCTCACTGGGTATTAAGAGTGGAAGACTCAGGAAAGAGGAGCTTATCAGGTAAGATTAACTATTATTCGTCTGTAGCTATTAGCCTGATTATATCCATTTAGTAGTTAACTAACAGTTACTTCCTGAGGGTCATGTACGGGACTATATGCTGTGAGCCTACTTGGGTTCCACATGGCTGTCTCTCCCAGTGGTGGAGGGGAGAGTGGGTACAACATGGGAGGGACAGCAGTTAAGTGATATAGACTGTGAGTGCCATGAGGTTAGAGGAAAGAAGATGGCTTTTTCCAGTCACTTTTTCACATGTTTCTAAATCCTGTACCTCTGAGAACGCTGAGGTACTCTTGCCCAAGGGAGGCCCTCGATAGATGTATATTGAAATGAGAATTTTTCCCACTGGTTTGTCATTCCCTTTTAGCTTTCAGATCGCACAAAATTCAGCTGGCAGCAGACCTGCAAGATTTTTTGAGTGGTGACATCTCCATAATGTGCAGTCCTTAGGGGATTCTTGATCTCCGTATTGGGGGTCTTGCTATGCAGAGACATAGAGATGACAGGAATGTGCCAGAAGCCTCAGGGCCTCTCCGGGACTAAAGGCTCCTGCCTCTCCTGTACTCACTGCTACTCTTTAGGCTGAAGAACTGCAAGAGGTACAGTGGACACACTGTGGAAATCTCACCTCCCCTGTTTGTGCTCTCCATCATTCTGCAGGGCTTTGACTTCTGTTTTCCCTGATACACTAGGGACCTCATAATCCTCAGCTACCCCCAGGACACAGTAGGAGGCATATCTCCAAACTCAAGACTTATGTACAGACCACAAGGCACTGGTAGCTGCTCGGTCATCTGGGAGAGCCCTCAGGAAACTAATAGGTTCAGGGACCAGAGAGCAACTTACCTTATAACCCAACCTTGACTTGCCTCAGCCCAGGCTCCATCTCTGGGTAAGTTTGGAATAATGATGGAGTGAGGGAGGAAGGGACAGTTTATCAGCTTCTTTCCATGTCTATCATTCTCTTCTTTATTGATCAGCTGACAAGTTCTCAATCTTACATAGTGATGCAAATACTACTCCCTACCCCCACCAGACTATCACCCCAAAAATCCTCCCATATACCTATTTAGGATTCCAGTCCTCTTTTCATCTAGCAAACAGCCTAGGGAGGACTGAGGGTGGTAGAGTCTCAGGATCCATTCTGAGAAGATTCTGCAAGTCCTCACTGTATGATATACGAGGATTTTTCTGCTCACTCATGGTGGACTGTAAAATGACCAGACTTGTAGCAGAATAGTGGTTTCACATAATAATCTTCACTGCCTCAGGCCTGCCAGAGGCCATTTGCCAGAACTGAATTGACTCTGTTTAGTTACTCTTTTCCATTTGCTTTGAGAAAGGGTCTTGAGTTTTTTAAATTAATTTGATTAGCAATCACTATCTTAATAAATATCTGCTCAGCAAAGCTACCTTATTACCCTTTTTAAAAATCTTTTTTCTCATCATTTAAGAAAAGATCACGTGATCAATCATTCTTGTCAACTAGTAACAGAATCAGAAATTTGGGGCACACAGGGGTGTGAGCTCATTTACAGAAAGGGAAACTGAGGCTCAAAGAAGGAAATGACTTGCCCAAGAGTTGACCATCAGAATTTGCTTTCTTAACTCCCCTCACTCCCCTCCTGCCCCAGACTTCCTGCTCAGCATTCAACAAGAAGACTCGCCCCCCCCCCCACTTGCAATGACATCCTCATGGCATATAACCTATATTCCGCTGTTCCCCTCTCCTCCCTTCCTGGAGGGACAGCTGGATATGTTCTCAGGAGAAAAGAGAGAAAGTTGATTGTGACATCCAGGCAGGGTCTGCCTGAGTGCTTATGGAGCGCTGGTGCAGGGAGGAGGCAGCAGCAAGCAGAGGTCAGGTCAGCTCCCAAACTGCCTCTCAGACAGGAAACCCTAGAGGCCAAGAGTGGAAGTGTTCTGGGGCAGACTCCCTGCCACTGAGCTCTAAGAAGGGGAGCATTTTCTCGGAATTAGATTTGATGGTGACAACCAGCTTTACTTTCTGATGATCTAGTTCATGCAAAAGTGCAAAGAGTTTGAACAACTTGGAATACATGGTAATTGGGAACTTGAACTTTCCAGCCTTGGCAGCTGCCCACTGTCATGAAAGGCAGAATCTGAAAACCTGGCGGGAAGAAGCCAAGTGTCTCTGTAGTAGTTAACTCACAAGGTGTCTGCTCTGAAGTTGGGATTCTTGACTTGTGAAAATGTGAAAGCTGAATGAAAGTGAGAATTATGCTGACAGAGCAGGATTATGGTCGAGTTAAATATCCACTCTTCTTCCCCCTCAGTCCTGCAGTCTTTTCTGAGAGCTGCTGATGACAGTTCCTGGAGTAGGCTTGATCTGGTCTAGTGGTCCCCAGAACTTCAGCATCAGCATCTCCTGAGAACTGGTTAGAAATGAATATGCTCAGACCCCAGCCCCACAGAACCAGATGCTCTAAGAGAGAGCCCAGCATTCTGTGGTTCCAAATCCCTCTAGGCCATTCTGCTGTGGGCTGAAGCTTGAAAACCACAGAGGGTGGTATGGTTCTAAATTTGCTGTTTATTAAGGAAACTCAGCTTCTGAGTGAGCCAGCCATCCGCCTCCTACTTTTCTCCCTTATTCCTCCCCATCCACCACTGGGACAGCCACGGTTGGGGTTTGGGGTTTTTTTCTGACTATTTTCCAAGATCTCAGCATTTGTACTGTGATACGTCTCCACCATCTGTTTGACTCCCAGCCCCAGCCGTCTCCTCTCCTGGGACTCGAGTCTGTTGTTCCAGTGAGGTTTGTTTCTGCTTAGTGCTGGGGAAGAAGATAGTCAAAATTGAGGGTTTTTTACCACTAGTGGGATCACAGGCCGATAGTCAGCCCTGGGACCTTCCCTTCCTCAGGGTCCTGTCTGCTGCTCTGATGAAGGAATTTTGCACAGAGGCCATGACTGTCCTCAGGAAAATGACCTGTCTGGTCCTGGCTAGGATGCCAGCAGCTGTGAGTGGGAGTGCACAGTGGGATTTGGTCTTGGATCTGAGATCTGAGAGCTATGGACCCTGCCTCCCCCCTTACCTGACAACAGGATATGCAGTCACCTGAGGATACCAGGGGGAAGAGTCTGAGGCTACAGTTAGTGCCTACAACTTTAACACCACAGAAAACCAATTATGTTTTGATAGAGATTATGATTCTAGGCTAGCAAATGTATTTTGCCAGATTTTTTTTTATTACTGTAATACCACCAAGGTCTTAAAAGGTAGAGTGTCAGTTGGAATTATGTTGTACTGCATCATCTACCTTACTCACTTCCCTTTTTCAAATGTAAGGAACATACTGGGAGCCTATGTCTTTGTGGCACTGCCTGCAGGCCTCCTAGGGCTTTGCGTTGGTAGCATATATTTGGTATTTTCTACTCTTCTGACCTGCTCTGGAAAAAACACCTTGGGGCATGGAGAAGATGCAAACTCGTGCTTTAAGAGCTGTTTGGGGCAGATTTCCAAAGTGGTGTCCATTCCTACAAACTTGGGGACACTGCACAGGTGGATACATCACCAGGGCCCACCCACATGCTCCTACCCAGGAATACTGGCTTTTTTCACTAGAGGACACAGTCTCATTGCTGAGGTCTTGTTACATTCAAATCCCTTCAGTCTAAAGGAAGAAGAGGTCATCAGACAGAGGAAGTTAGGAAAAACACACAGGATTTTTATGTATATTATGCCTTAAGCCTTGAACCCCATGATAAGCTCCTTTAGAGAGACACCTTGATAATGCTGTTTTATAGAAGGAAGCAGAGCTCAGCATATTAGGGGACAGGTCTGAGGCCACCATGTGAGAAGTGGCAGAGCAGCAACTCCACGCTGGTTCTCATCCATGGTACTATCGCCTTTCAGAGCCCTTCCTCTCTCTGCCTCCACCTCGTATTCTAGGGCACTTGAAAAGGAGTCTGCACTAGGACTCAAATATCTTGGCCTCTTTCATTTGTGGACTGTGTCTCACTCAGAACACCTGCTTAAGGGGAAGGAAATTGGGAGCATGTGTATAGGGTTGAGAACCAGTTGGAGACGCTGAGCTAATCATATTTCTCCTGAACTGGGCTACCCGGGTCACTCCCTGAACCCAGAAATTACCAATCTGCCAACTAGCATATGCCTTTGTCCTCTGGCAGAAAGTAAAGGGTGGGTGGACAGGAGGGAAGGAGAGAGGAAGAGAGGAAGGGAATTGTCAACTGTTCCTAGTGTTAGGGGAAGTGTTTTTGTCTCCAAATGCTGCACATTTTTGAGCAACATTGTATGAGAGGCATAGTTTATGAGAGGGGGGAGGGGGTAGCAGGACAGGAGGATGAATGTAAGCCTCATACAAATACTCAGTAATGAGTTTTTTCTAACAAGCCTGGCTGGGTTTTCAGTAATTCTGCAGCTGTGACATGACTAGTCCACTGAGATATTCAGCACTGGCTGGAAAAATACAACCAGAATTTTTTCAATCAATAGCAAGAAATAGTGATGCTTATAAACATCACCTCACTGTAAAGTGGCTTCATCATATGGGAAGGTAGATGAGTTTGCTTTTCTTTGGGCCCAACTCAGGGGTTTTTTTTCCTTTGTGAATGTCATGGGGTACAAGGAATCCACACAGGAATGAGGGCACTTGGCTTTTGAAGCCTCTTCATTGCTATCTCAGTAATTCTAGCCCCTCATTAGCCCTGCTCTTTCCTTACAAGCTACTCAACAGCGGGTTTGAAGGTTATGCTCAGAGGGTCTTAATTGTCCTTGTTGAGTTGTCTTTGGGCCATCTGTGCTGACAGACCACTTAGGCTTCCCTTGCATGGCATTTCCTTGTACGTGGTGACCTCCTTGTACCAGGCAGAATGTGTTTCTCTGCCCCACTGTGTGGTTAGAGCTGGGCCAGTTCCCTTACCCAAACAAGACTGCCAGTGAGGCTCTCCAGGTGCCCTGCCTAGCAGCTAAACCCACAGACATCTTTCGTATGACAGAAATTTCCCCCAGCCCCCCAATGAGCAGGGAGAGTGGAGGCTGTTAGCACAAGAAGTTGCTGCATTTATAAGGACCAGATGAGCCAGTGGCTGCACAGCTCTGGGTCAGCACCATTCCTTTTTCCCATCCTGAATTCTGACCTCCCTGCGTTCAGGGAGGAAGTGACCAGGAGCCACATGGCCCACAGACCTCCTGGTACTACAATCCGGATACCCTGTACCTACGTGGGCCACATCATTCCCAGTCCAGCCCTACAGTCTGCTTCCTCTGAGAGGAGGGAGCAGAGAATGCCTGGGCAAGCATCACCCTGCTGCATTGGGGGTGACCTGCCACACAAGACAATGAGGCTACATTTCTCTCTGGAATGAACTCCATCTTCTCCCTATATGCGCTGACTGCTTTTCTAACTGCAGCATCAGCAGTTCCTGGACAGATTTTGTAGGTTTTCTAAGCAAGAGAAATGGACTCCTGGGCCAAGAGCTCAGCAGGGGTTCCCGCCCTTCAAAGAAAATGTAAATTAGCATGGAAGGCGCTAAGGTTAAAAAATGTGGGGCTCTACTGTTAGCACTTGCACTCCTCACCCTCCCTCCATCTCAGCAAGCTGGGCTGAGTGTAGTGTGTGAACACAGGGGCCAGACTGCATCCTAGTAATTGATTCACACTTTTTGGCTCAGCTTACTCACGCCACAACCCTGAGAAGAAGAGGGACTCTCCCTCTGTGACACTGAAGTGCTTTTACGCAGCATCTGCTCATGAACCTGGCAGACCTCAGTACCCGTGCCCTCAGAGGACACTGATAAGGAAAGTAAGGAAATCTTCGGTCAAGGAGACTTACCGTCCAGTTAGAATCGAGGCTGAGCTGGCATCCCATCCTGCTGCCTTGCCTTATCAGGCCTTTGAGGACATCTTGTTCAGCTCTTGCCCCCTTTTCTGGGCAACCCCATCTTAGCATGACCTTTTCCACCCCTGGAGGCCTGAGCTGTTGTACTGCAGGTGTCCTCTGTCTACCACTCCTCTGCCCATGAGAAACCATAGCCCACTCCCATTGAACAGCATGTGGTCCAGGATCTGAGAAAGCTGTGATCACACAAGTCTCTTCAAGACTTGTGTAGCTTGCATTTAAAATCCGCCTGCCTCACAGGTGAGTCTTACTCAGTCAGATAAGGTGAGGCCTACTGACAGGGAGCTCGCTGTAGGTTAACCCCGCTGGTGAGGATGCACCATGCCAGAGTCCCTGGGATTGACTCCAGACTGAATACAAATATAGCTTCTCTCCCGCCCAAGGGTACGGATTATGAGGCAGAAAATGCAATTAACCTTGAATAGTTCAGGTCGCTGGCCCAGGCTTGCTTATTGCTTTGCTGCCTCAATCCCTTCCCCGAAGAAGAAACAAACTGTAAGAGCCAAAAGCCAGGCACTCCGGGGTGGGGGGGGAGCAAGAATATGAATTATCCTAACCCGAGGTGCAGAATGAGTCTACAGGGTTCATGAATCATTCTGTACACTATTTGGAGAGAATAAATGGGGCTACACTTACATGCACTGTTCAAATATGTCAGTACTTCTGTGGTTCACAAACTATAAACTTATTTTATAAATGGGTGCTTAATAAGTTGCTTTGACCCAGTAGTGTCTTTGGGAAGAGAATAACCTCAGAGGTGTAGCTGGATTTGGGCACTTTCCATAGCTCACTTGTCCTGAAGATAAACGTCCTCAAGCTTGGCGTTCTGACTTGGTGACTAAACGGTAATCGCGTGTCAGCACAAGTGCCTGTTTCTTGCTGTAATCAATTGCATAACACTGAGCGCACAACCAGGGAGCTGCCATACCAGGCAACTGGCAGGCTAAGAGACCAGGACTCCCTGGCCTTTACCATCCCACTAAAAAAGGAAGACTGGCTGCTGTAGAATCTTCCAGATAACCCTGGCTCAGAGCAGGTAGACCACTGATAATCAGCTGAGGGGATCCACGAGGCTGGGAACTTTAAAATTCCTAAAATCTTGCCTCTGTCAGTGACTTGCTAAAGAAAGCCCACCACCATGGTTCTGCTGACAGCAGCCTCAGGTGTGGGTGCTCCATTGAGGGGGGGGGGGGGTTGTAGCCCTCTGCAGTGCTCTGGGTTCATTCTGCCTTTGTGCTTCTGCTAGGAATTTAAACTGTCCTAGAACTCTGCTGTGAGAAGGAAATAGATGCCTCCCTTTCTCCCACCCTCCTCACCTCCCACCCTCTGGCCTTGGAGAAACAACCAACAAAGATGCTTCTTTGTTAAGTCTATACAGGAGTTCAGTGAATCAAAACCATGCACCTAACACTGCAAAGTGGAACATGAGGGAATGAGGAGATCATGATGGGGAGCAGGAGTTTCACCAGATACTAATAACAACAGTAAGATCCTTTTTTATAGATAGAGGGAGTGTATAATGGGCAATACCTTTTTTTCAAGACTACTTGGAAAGAAAAGTCATGCATCCTTCTCCTTCCTGTGAGGTGGGACAACTCTGGGGTTGGATCTACTGAATTTAAGGTTCTTACCAGCTAAGAGCCCTATAAGTGCATTTGAGTTCCTAGCCCATGAGAAGGAGTTGTTTTATGGAGACATGATTCTTATTGAAAGGCCATTTGATTTTGAGCACAGAAACCACTTTCCAAGATCACCTTAGGCTCCTGATAACATGTTGATTGTATGTGGGGAAGCAAATTCCTTCACCCACTAAAACTCACTGCTGCTTATCACAGAGTAGTTCCCAAAGCAAAATTTGTATAGAAAAATCATCACAATATGCAGCTATCACTTACAATTCTAGTTCAGTTGTTCTGGTAGAGAGAATAGCACAGGATATGCTGCTTGAGAAGAGTTAAACATATGTCCTCTGCTCCCAAAGAACATAAAAAAAAAAAAAAAACATTTTGAGCTCTTCACACACTCTGGGGCATTGGTAAGGAGACAGCTAACCGTGTTCACGGTATCATTTGAAAGACTTGGTTTGTGGCCCATCACCTGGAGGTCCCAGGGGGATTCATAGCAAGTCTCTATTCTGAGAGTAGCTCTTTCTGGTGGGAGACCAAAGGGTGTAAGAATGAGCTCTACTGTGTCAGAATTATGTTGTGAAAGGGAGTGTGGAACCAGCAGAAGAGCTGGAGTGCTGAGGGGTCTATGCATATGACATTGCCTTCCAAGCCTGAGGGGGTAAGCTTCTTAAGATACTCACGGAGCCGGGCACGGTGGCTCGTGCCTGTAAACTTCAGCTTATGAAGCAGCCAGGGCTAGGGATCGTGGTTCGAGTCCCTCCTGGGGCCTGTAACGAGACTTAGTTACAAAAAAATAGCTGGGTGTGATGGTGTGCACCTGTAATCCCAGCTACCTGGGAAGCTGAGGCTGGGGACTGCTTGAGTCTGTGGTACCCCGGGCAACGAGAGCCTGTTGTTCCACGGGCAAAAATAGCGAGACCTAGTCTCAAAAAAAAAAAAAAAAGTACTCACTGAAAGATATGGTATCTTTATTAGTTCCCCTTGGAAAGTTTGGCATGAGCCAGCAGACAGGAAAGAGGTGAGATGTAAACCTTTTGTGGAGGTTTTAAAGATCTATCCATTCTTGAGGCAAGACTAGGCCCTTTTGTAATTGCCCATGGCTTTGTGCCTGGGCACAGGTGAGACACTTTGAATCAAGTCAGACAACCTCAACTTGGATGCAGAATCAGACACAGACCCACCAGAGATGATCGTCCCAGTAGAGCTATGGTGACCACTGAGGACAAGGCCCAGGGGAGAATACTTTGCAGAGCTCCAGACATTCTGACAGTTTCCTGCAAACCATTCTCCTCCCAGCTCATCCCAAATACCCAGACAGGCCCCTGAGGAGGTTATGGATTAAAAATAGCCTCAATTCCTTAAATTTTGTGTTAATTTTAGCCAACACCCTCCCTTCTATTCATTCAACTATTCATCTATTTCATAAAGAATTATTGAGGACCCACCTGTCCATGTGCTTAGTTCTGGGGGATGGCTTCTGCCATCATGAAAATTATGATCTAGAAAAGGAGAGGAGCAGATGATAAACAAAGAGGTTAACCAAATCAACCATATAATTAGATTATTGTAGGATTGTGAAGGAAGTAAGTATAGTAAATGCAAGAGCTCCTGGGAGCTGCTGTTCAGAGACAATATCTGAGCTGAGCCATCAAAGAGTAGTGACCTTGGAAAGGGCTGGAGGAAGAATATTCCAGACCAAAAAACACAGCAATGCAGAGACAGGAAAGCCCTGGAGCATTCAGGAATCAGGTAGACTGGGGTGTAATAGGAAATGATCTGGGATGAGTTCAGAAAGAAGGCAGACACCAGGTTGTGTGGGGTCTTGGAGACCGTGATCAGTTTGGATTTTATTCTAAGAGCAACAGGAAGCCACTGACAGCATTAAGCGGGAGTGGGGCTATAATTAAAGATCACTGTGTGCTTGCTACCACATTGTTTATAATAGTAGATTAAAAACAAATTCCATCAATATGGAGTGGGGTAAATAAATTTAGATTCATTCCCATGGTATGCAGCAGTTTAGAACTATGAGATGTAACTACACATATGGTTATAGAAGAAGCCACATGATTCCTTAAGTAGGAAAAAACCCAGGAAACAGCTACAGTATAAAATCTGCCTATGTGCTTTTAAAAGAAGAGAAGTCGTGTGTGTGTGTGTGTGTGTGTGTGTGTGTGTGTGTGTGTGTGTGTAGGGGCAAGGGAGGCATTGCATCTGCATGAACTAGCATTCAAGAAGCTGTAATAGTTTGCTTCTGGGGAGAAAGGAGGCCCAAGTTGACTGGGGTAGGAGGGTGAATAGGTTCCTGGAGCCAAATCTAATAAAAATGTTTCTGGCCACCTCCCCATACCAGCAAGCATTTCTGGGTCACCAGCAGGGGGTGAGAGAATCAGCTCAATTCTGACACTGTCTACCCAGAGCTAAGACCAGATTCCACAGAAAAAGAGCTTAGGCCCCCTGCTTCTCACTCCATTCTTCAGATGCCAGGGCAGTCACAAGCCTGCTTGTTACTTGTACTTCGGAGCAACCAGCTGCCTCCTGGAGGTTCCATTGGAACCTCCAGGGAAGGTGGCTATGAAAGTACACTGGTCTCCAAGCTCCTTCTGAGACTTCATGGAGGCTTCATTATATCAGCACCAGTGGTTAATTCACTGGCCATTGACTTTGAATTCAACCTCTAGTGCCTTCATGCTCTCCCCTCACTGGTGGACCCAGACTTCCAACCCATTAATCATATGGTTGCTTCTCCTAACCATCAGTCCCCTTCCTAAGGCACTTCGAAAAGTCACCACATTCACCTGACAAGACAGCTTTATCCCTTTCGTCACTTAATGAATGCCTAGACTTTTGGGAACTGTGAGTGTGGAACTATGGATGTGTGTGTGTGTGTGTGTGTGTGTGTGTGTATATATATATATATGTGTGTGTGTGTGTGTGTATGTATATATTCATATATATGAATTAGATATATATGTGTATATATAAATATATATATGTGTGTATATATAAATATATATATATAAATATATATATATTTATATTGTGTAAATCACAATCTTTCAAAGAGAGACTCTTCGTAGTATATACTTTTGTGTGTTAGAATATCTTTTATCCCTCTTACCTCCTTAATAAAAAGACAACATGTCTAAGTTGTGGTCACCCTTTTTGCTGCATGAAGACAGGGCAAGAGCAGACGCAGAGAACCATTTAGAAGGTACTGGCAGTGGTGCAGCCGAGACGCAGTGGTGGCATGACCTGATGGCTTGGTAATGGGATGAAGAATAGTGGGTAGATTTGAGGCAGAGCCAGCAGGATTTGGTATAGTCAATGCAGACATTACCTCCTCCCACCAGTTTAGGAAAGCCTTATGCAATAGAGATTGGAACTGGCATGCCTTGACTTGATGCCAGCTGCTCTGACTTGTTAATGGTGGGAAGGGTTCCTGGGCTCCTTCCAGAGCTGAAAGTCTCAGAATTCCAGTGGCTAACTAATGCCACTGGACATAGCCATAGAATGTGCCCATTTCATATCTTCATGCAACAGTGATAAATGATTTTTAATGACTATAAAAACAGCCATGCTATTTCTCAATGGAGCTTGCTTGCTTTGCAGAGAGATGCCAAGGGCCAGTACCTGTTTGACCTTCTTTGCCACCACCTGAACCTACTTGAGAAAGACTATTTTGGAATCCGCTTTGTGGACCCAGATAAGCAGCGGGTAAGTCAATATTCTGAGCATATATGGAGAGGGTCGCTCAACAGACCTGAACCTTTTAGCTGTCACATATGTGTAGTTTGGCCTTAGGAGTCAGGAACCAACCTGACACTACAATTTGGTGTCATCTCTTCAAATCATATTGTTACATCTGGAAGGAACCTTGGCAGAACTCACTCATCCTTTTGCAGATGCTGACGCAGCAGCCTGAGGTTGCTTAATTGGAGGCAGTTTGTGCTCATCTCTGCACTGAGCACAACCTTAAATCAACCGGTGTCTGCTGGGCCTCAGGTGAGGGCTTCACAGTTGTTGCATATAGGATCCAAAGAGAAACCATACACACGTGCTATTGACTCCTTAGCACAGATGTGTACCCACAATGATAATACCATTCTCCAGATGCATATATGAAGTCTCAGGTTAAGTAACTTACACAAGATAAGTGGCTTAGTTAGTCTCCAGCTCAGACCTGACTCCAGACCCTGGGTAGTTTCGAACGTTTTGCAGCTACTTTCATATCTCATCAGTTCTAAAGCTGTGAGGTTCTCTGCCTTGTTGAGGGATTAAGAACAAGAAGGCTTGAGAGGCTCCCTGAGAGTTGAGGAAAGAGGGATCTGTAGAAAAGTGTCCTAGATCTGCTGAGTCATGGTAGAGATGGAAATCAGCTCCTGGCTCCCATTTCTGGAGTTCCTGGATGTTTCTGGGTTTGGGGTTCCTTGATCTTCAGCTATGGCCATCAAGGATTTCAAATCCACATCTTTGACAGAAGCAAAAGCTAAGTTTATTTAGAGACAAAATAAAAGTTCTTCCAGGGAGAGGTCCTGGGCGGAGAGTGCAGTGAAGGACAACTGCGTGGAAAGATGGAGGACCTCCTGCATTAAATTGGGTGCCGGAGGCTGCTCACTCCATCCTTTCTGGGTGTGCTGTGCAGGCGCTGCCAGGACATTAGTTAGCCCAGGCAGCAGTTTCTAAGTCACTGCCCAGGTTGTAGATTTATCTATCAGTCCCAGCAGTAGGCTGGGCCAAGAGTCTGCTCTCCCCCTTTTTCTGTTTCTTGATCTCCTTGGATTTTATCAGCCTGACTGGATGGAGCTGCCTTTGCCCCTTCTGGTATTTCTTGACTCTCCCCAGACTTTACTGGCTCTGGCAAATGTTTCCTGGAGTCATGGGTATAGTTGACCATTTATTTTTCTTTTACGCATTGCCTACCCCACCTAAATTATCTAATACTTCCAGACCTTAAAAGGAACCTCCTTCTTGAGGTTTATTATACCAGGCAGTCTGAACCCAGCCCCAGTGCTCATGGCCATCCCTGGATCACTGGTTGCTCAGTGTGTGTGTGTGGGGGGGGGGGGGAGAAGATGTGTAACCGATTACAGTCATGTCTGGGAACTTACCTGGGGTCCCTCCCAAAGAAACTGCCTTATCCTCCCTCCTCCCCATTCCTGTCCCAGGTCCAGGGTCTTGGCCAACTTTCAACCTCTCCTTTGTACCCTTTCAGTCCCACACAGTTTGAAGAGAATGCCACATTGGCCCATTTACCCAAACACAGGAGGAAACTCTCCTCTTTGAACCACTTCCTCTTCTGACCAATCTTCCAGATTTAGCCAGATGGCTTCCTAAGGTAACTCTGGATGTCTCCATGTTCATGGGATCCTGTGAAGATTCCTCTACCTAGCCCTTTACATTTCTTGGACAAGCTGTGATGGTTTCCCACTCCCTTTCCACCCCCTTGTCATCTCCTCCAGCCCCACTCCTTTCTTGAGTTTTCACCAGATTATAAACTAATGTCTTCTCTGTAGTTATTGCCAAGGGGAATAGCCTTTTTGTCATTCAGCTCCATCTGCCTTCTGCTAATAATGGATCTCACAGTCATTCCTCTTAGTTTTTATCTTCCTTTGTTTATTTTATCTACTGGTTAAATGTCTAGGGGTGTTCTCTTTACTGAGTCCCAGGCACTTGCTGTTTCCCCTCACCATGCACAGTCTGACATGCTCTGGACCAGCCTCCTCTGCCCTCAAAGGCACAGCCTGGGAACGCCGTTGTTTCCATGCAATTTCATCTCCAGTCTTTGCTTCCCCGTGAAGCCAAACCGCAGTGGGCCATGTAATGTGAGAAGGACCTCTTAACCACACTGAGTGGCTATAATGACTTGCCAGCCTCGTGGGAACTCAGATCAGAGGAAGCAAGAGAACAGAATGTCAGCCCAGATTATCCATGTGGAGCTGATGGAAGAACTGGCTCTTAGTGGGTCCATTAGCTGTGTGACCCACAGCCCAGCCCAGAAGGTGAGAGCTGGGAATCGAGGGAGGCCAGGATGCCGTCTGCATGGCCCTAGCTGCTTTCCTGCCAGAAGGAGGGTTCTGCCAACACGGTACACCAAGTGTAAGTAACCAGAAAAGAGGACGGTATCCAGCCAATTCCTTCCCCTATTCAGCAGTTACTCACTGAAGGCTGGGCTAGGCACTGGTGACCCAGCAGGGAGCCAGACACAACTTCCGGCCCTTGCAGGGATTACATCTAATAGTATTAGGTTATTGCCAAATAGTCAAAACCCAAGTAACCAAAGTTCTAGCTCTCTGCACTCTCAAGGTTCCTGACTAGCAAAAAAGTAACAAATAGACCAATAATGAATTTTATAGAGCACCCATGTCAAACTGGGAAACAGATATAGAAATATCTCATTGTTTCCTTCCCCAGACATAAGCACCATGGGAAAAACTGTTTTACTGCTATGCCTGCCTCTTTGAAAACCCAAGGGAGAAAGGGTACTCTCCTACACATTGGCTGTGGTTATCTTATGAGAGTTAGATTTTAAACAGCCCTGAATGCCATGGGTACCCTATAATACAAGATTGGCAACTAGTCTTACTCAGACAAAGTTTAGGATATACATAAGGCCTTCCCTGATATCTCGCAAAGCTGTCCATTAAGTTCTACCTGTCGATACTTCTTAGGACTGTTACAAATACCCTCTGTCCCCATCCTCCTGCCGGAAAAGAACTCGACACCTAGTGAACACATACAACCCACTGAAGTCAGTATTTGCCTAAGTCAAGCCAAGTGGGGCTTTGTCCCCATCATATATATGGATATTCACTGCCTCCAGCTATGCCAAAAAAAACGTGGCTCAGAGCTTGGCACACTGCTTTGGAAGAGGGGGAATTGCCTGGAAAGCCCAGAAATGGCATCTGAGACTTAACTTCTTCCTTGCAGCTGGCTCCATGGGAGCTTACTTCAGAGATGCCTATCACTCTCTTCTCTCTAAGCCTGTAGATCACCAGCTCTTGAACTGCTCTCACCATGGACTCCAATCTGTCTAGCTATTAAAATTGGATGTGACAATTTATTTTTGACACCCCTTCTCATTAGGGTTTTCTTGTTCTGTGTTCTGTTTCAGCACTGGTTGGAGTTTACAAAGTCCGTGGTGAAGCAGTTGCGATGTAAGTATTCTCTGAAAATGCTAAAGCCTCCCTCTTCGGGAAGGGGGGAGGAATCCTCCCAATTGAAGTAAGTCTTGGTAACTTTCCACTGTTCTGAGGCTAAGTTGTCCCTAAACATGTGAGGATTTCCTTCTGATGCTTCGGAGGCCTGTGCATCCTCATGGGGAGGGAGGCCACTCATCTTTTGGGGTGGGCCTACCCTCATAGACACCTCTTTTTCTCTGCAGCCCAGCCTCCATTTACCATGTGTTTCCGGGTGAAGTTTTACCCTGCAGATCCTGCTGCCCTGAAAGAAGAAATAACCAGGTGAGACTGAGCACACATACCTGAGCTGCTCTGACCTGGATTGTCATAGATCCTCTGTTTAAAAGCTCCTAGCACTTATAGACAGGGAACACAGCTTTATATATCTTGCATGTGCTCTTTGCTCCCAGTAGAAATGAACATAGTGAACTTCTTTCCATCAATAATGTAAAGATTTCATCTTAAACTGGTCATCCACAAAGGAATCTGGAGTAACTAATCAGAAAGCATCTTCTCCTGTCACTTACGATGGGGCCACTGTGAATATTCTGGAGAGGGCTGTGTTGCTGCTTATTTGGGGGACTGAAAATAGACTCTGGTGGCCTAATGTACTTGAGATATGCCAAAGCATGACACAGAAAGACAAGCTTGGAAATACTGACGATATTAAATCCAAGTGGGTAAACTCCAGTGTCCTGATGGATCAGGTCTGTAATAAACTCTTTATTGTGGGCATCATGTTCTGTGGCAGGCAGACAGCTGCATAGAAAGAATCCTGTCTCATCCAGCACCACTTGAGGATGAGAAAGAACCTCTGTGCCTACAAACGGTCTGTAAGAGGGTCAATGAATAGGAGTCTCAAAGCTTCCCTGAGATTTTGCCTGTCTGAGCCAAATTCACACAATAAAAGTCTTGCCTCAGAGATTCAGGAACTCTCTGTAACACGGCTCCTTCGTTTTTATATTAGAAAGATAATTTTGACATCAGTGAAACCTTGCTCTAACGTTGTAGAGGATGGGGTAAGTCAGTCGTAGCAATTCAGCAGCTCATTTCTGAGCAGTCCAAGAGAAAGCCCATCCAGGGAGTCACCTGGGCCCTGGTCAGTATACCAGCTTCACCAAATCAGCAGCTGTCATCAACACTCACAAGCCTGTGTGCAAGGCCGGGCACGGTGGCTCGTGCTTGTAAGCTTCAGCCTATGAAGCGGCCAGGGCTAGGGGTCACAGTTCGAGTCCCGCCTGGGGCCGTAGAGAGACCTAGTCCCAAAAAAATAGCTGGGCGTGGTGGCGCGCGCCTGTAATTCCAGCTACCTGGGAAGCTGAGGCTGGGGATTGCTTGAGTCTGTGGTACCCCGGGCAACGAGAGCCTGCAGTTCCACAGGCAAACATAGCCAGACCTAGTCTCAAAAACAAACAAACAAAAACAACAACAAAAAAAAAAAGCCTGTGTGCACCTCCTCCATCTGTGTGAATCTGTGCCATTGCTACTCTCTCTTTCCCTCTCACTTGCCACCCTGCCAATCTCCCTCCTTAGAATGCCATCTCCATCTCCAAGTGTCACCAGCGTGTGGGCCACAAGGCTCCAGGGCCTAATCTGGAATCCTTGTGCCTCCCCCTCGCTGGGCATCTGAGCATCCTATGGAGGTCATGGAGTCTCTCTCCTCACTCACATCCTTTTGATCTGAAGAGAATGGGTACCTGCCCCAGCTGCACTCAGCTCCCATAATTCATTCTTGGCTCAGAGCCCTCCACACCACCTTCCTGCCAAACTAATTTAGCTGTCATTGTCTTTTTTCCTAGCAATATGGGTCCTAAATTCCACTGCTATCACAGCCTTTCCTATAAAGCCAGGCTGAGAGGAGGGAAAGAGGTAGGGAGTAAAGAACTGTGCTTCAATTTATCTCTTGGACTCTTTCCAGATGATAAATTTAGTTGCCAAATCCTGATTAATCTCTTTTGTCATTTTTTTAAAGTAATAAATAGATTTCCTTGTCTGGACTAGAAACAAGACAGAGAAAATGGGGATTAAGTACCAGATTTAGCTTTTAACAGGTACTGCAGGTGTATGAACTCTTTGGAAAGATCAAGTAAGAGGAGACTGAGTACAAATAGGGTCTATCTTGCAGGGAAGCAACCGTCTGACACATGTTTGAGCAGGTGCTCCAAAAAAATGTTAATAGAATGAATGATTGTATTCCTGAGAGAATGGAGTTTTTAGGTCATTTCTTCCCTTGATGAATATCACTTGAACCTTGCTTACGCTAAGACGGGTTGGCAAACTCTTCACATAAAAGGGCAGATAATAACTATTTTAAGTCTTGTGGGACATTTGTCTCTACTGCAGCTATTCATGTCTGCCATGGCAGTGCACAGGCAATCATAGATGATGCATGAATGAATGAGCATGACTGTGTACCAACAAAATTTTATTTTATTTCATTGGAAACTATGGTGACAGGCCATTATTTGCAGCCCCAGGTCAAAGAATCAAAATGACCTGGGTTCAAATCCCAGATTATTCTTTAAGTGGCTGTGTGACAAGGTCAGAAACAATTATTTTTTTCAGTTATTCACTCCTCTCATCTGTGAAATAGGGATAAACATAGTCATTATCTCATAGAGCTGTTGAGAGGACTAAATGAAAGTGTGTTAAATAGTACAGTGAGTGGAAAAGCATGTGTTCATTGAGTCCTTATTGTCATTCTGTCTTATCACTCCCCACTGGAATGTAAGCTCCAGAAGAAACTGTGGCCCCTGCACCCCACAGTCCTGCTGACACACCTCATCAGAACTCAGTACTGTAGTAGATGCTTGGATGAGTAGGTGAGCTGGGTGCAGGATATAGAGGATCTCCAGAAGAATATTAAGTAAAACAAAGTCTGAATTCAAGGAGCTTTCAGCAGGGAGGGAAGACATACTAAACAGATTACAGTTAGGAAAAGGATGGTAGAAAATAGAGAAAACTAGCTGGGCACAGTGACTCGTGCCTGTAAGCTTCAGCCTATGAAGCAGCTGGGGCTAGGGATCACGGTTCAAGTCCCGCTCGGGGCAACATAGTGAAACCTAGTCCTAAAAAATAGCTGTAATCCCAGCTACATGGGAAGCTGAGGAATCGCTTGAGGCCATGGTACCCCAGGCAATGTGAGCCTGCGGTTCCACAGGCAAAAATAGTGAGACCTAGTCTCAAAAAAAAAAAGGAAACTGGAAGTACCTGGATTCATCCCAACTCTAATCTCAGAAAATACAATGCCAAACCTAATGTCTAGGAAACCTGTTACGAAAACACTCAGGTTTTCTTTGGCTGTCTTTCAGGTGCTCTCATATTGCCTTTTGGATGAGTCTGGTTCATCCTTTCATCAATTTAGGACCCCACCATATTAAAACAAAGTGAAGACAAAGTCTTATTGAGATCAGAAAGAGATAAGTAGTGTTTGGGAAAAAAGAAGTGTCCCAAGGAACAACTTGTCTTAAATCTGCTCTCAACCTGATATCTTGTTTGGTTCCCATGGAGACTTCTCTCCAATGGCAGAATCTCATGACTTTTTAGGGACCCTTTCTCTCTAACTTAACAAATTGAATTACCATGGGGAAAGGGAGCTAGAAAAAAAACAGTGAGCCTGGAGTCAGGAGGCCTTGTCACCTCAGACAAGTCACTGTGCACCTCTAGACTTCTGTTTCCTCAGCTATAAAATAAGAAAATTAAGTTCTGTGACCCCCTCACCTTCCTCTCTCCCCCATCTCTCCCTTTCCTTTTCCCTCCCTCTTACCCCCAACCACATGGCATTTCAGTCTTTTTCTTTCAGTTTTCCTTAGCAATCATGGAGCCAGAATGTGATTCATGGTGGTGGGTGGGGTTGGGGGAGTTTTTATTAACTTGCTGATTGTAGTACTCACCTTCCCAGTCCATCCTGACACAGTTAAAAGGAAGTTTTGGGGGATTTTTTAAAAGACTTTCTTAACCTTAATTTATGTACAAATACCGATCTCATTAAATGATTCTGGAGTTCTAGGGATCTTATTAAAATGACTGAGATAAAAAGCAAAAAAGAAAAAGAAATGACTGAGCTAGTCCAGCATGGGCCTGATGCTCTCCATTTTCAGCAAGCTCCCAGATGATAGCTTGGTCCACACATGGGGTAGCAAAGGCCTTTCTGCCTGTAAATGGCTTGAGTCACCAACCTCAAGACTCAGAAGCACCTGCAGGCCCCCTCTCTAATCCCCCAGGAGCTGTGCTGTCCTTGGCCCTCTCTCACTTGAGAGAGTTTCACATGATCAATTGGGCATGAAATACTGTTTTATTCTTCGGGCTGAAAACAAATAGTGGAAGCCTCAGTTATCCAGGGAGAGCTTGATGGCATTTTGGTTCAGACTGATGGAATTTAAGGGAATTTCACTCCATTTTCATTACTCCCTTAGGAATGTTGTAGTTATGGCTGTATAACTACAGTATAATGATTTTAGTTATATTGTCTGTAAAACAAAACACTCTGTAACAAATGAGCGTGTAATAAAATATCACAAAATCTCACTTAAAGCAATAGGTGTTTATTATCTCACAGCTTCTGTAGGTCACAGACTCAGCAGTGGCTTAGAAGGGTGTTGCTGGCCCAGGATCTCCCATGAGGTTGCAGTCAAGAGGTAGTTGGGGCTGTGACCACCTGAAGACTTGACTGGAAAGGAAGTTCACTTCCATGACTTCCATGCCTTCTCCGGTACCTTGCTATCTGTTGGGAAAGCCCTCATTTCCTTGCCACTTTCTGCAGGGCTGCCCAAGTGTTCCTGAGCTAGATAAGTGATCCAAGAGAAAGAGAAAAGAGGGAGAAACTGCAGTGTCATTTTGACCCAGCCTCAGATGTCAGACAACTTCACTCTGTTCTATTTTGTTAGAAGCCTTTCACTAGTCTTGGAATGGAGGGAACGAAACACTCTCATTTGCAATGAGGAGTATCAGACAATTTGTTAATAAATTTTTAAACCACCACAAACCCCCTCTTGCTGAGGAACCTGATGGTGGGTGATTCACTCAAGAGTTTGTGTCCCTTGCCCTTTGGTTTTCTTAGTGGGCCTGTGAAATTATGAACATAGAGACCCTACTCCTTATAAAAAACACTTTAAAATAGAAAATCAACAATTCCAGTCCACTGTACCAGACAGCACTCAAGTAAATGAAATTACACAGAGTTACAGTGCAGAAAAGACAGTATAATAATATGAGCCAACCTCTGGAGTCTAACAGTGCTGAATTTGTATCCTGACTCAACCACTTACCAATTGTGCATCCATGAGAAAATCATTTGAACCTTGGTATCTTTCTTTAAAAGAAAAATTAGCCACACGGTGGCATGTGCCTGTAAGCTTCTGCCTATGAAGTGGCTGGGGCTAAGGGTCACAGTTTGAGTTCCGCTTGGGGCAACACAATGAAACCCAATCCCAAAAACAGCTGGGCATGGTGGTGCATGCCTGTAATCCCAGCTACCTGGGAAGCTGAGGCTGGGAATTGCTTGAGTCTGTGGTACCCTGGGCAACGTGAGCCTGCGGTTCCACAGGCAAAAATAGCGAGACCTAGTCTCAAAAAAAAATAAAAATAAAAATAAATTTTACAAAAGTATTGCCTCTCTCAGACTGTTACATGAGAATGAAATGAGGTATTGCATTAAGGGGTGTGGCACCCCCATGGGCAAATAGTAGGTGCTCAAAAAATATCACTACTACCAGCTGTTGTGGTTTTGATATCCTGCTACCTGCTGACTTGAGTTTCCCATATTTGAAGAAATACCACAAGTTTCTGTGTTTCCTTCACCAGTACCTCTTAATACCTTATTCAGTTTCTCAGAGAGCTGATTGGCCTGTGCAGTAATTTAAGACTGTTTCCACAAATGACAGATTCTCCTGGCCAACTGGATAGAATACATATTTGGACTATTTCCTTTACCACCATCCCACCCTTCCTTTGTCAGCCAAAGTCCATGGTGGAGAGAGGCCTCAAGGCCCTACTCTTACTGACACAGGTTTCTTTCTCTGCGCTGAATTGATGGGCTGATGCTCCTCAGTGCCCAGCACTGGGGGGGATGGTGCTTCCCCAGGAAATGCCATTTCTGTTTTGAGCTGCAGAACAAACTGTCAGGTCATCTTGAACTGAACCTCAATTCAATTCAAGGCAAAGTGCTTGAAAGTGTCTCCAGGGAAATAGAAAATGTATTTTTTCTATGGTAGGTTTTGAGATTTTTTTTTTTTTTGATGTAGTATAAGTGTTCTGACAAAGATTTTACAGGCTTGCATTACATATTTATGTCTTTAAAGCAAAGAAATTCTTTATGGTTCACTCTCTGTTTTCACTCCAGGTATTTAGTCTTTCTGCAGATCAAAAGGGATCTCTACCATGGCCGCCTCCTCTGTAAAACATCAGATGCCGCCTTGTTAGCAGCTTATATCCTTCAAGGTAATGACTTTTGACAGGGATAAATTTGCTTTCCATGCTAAGTGCTGATTGCATTATTTCCGTTACTACAGATGACTACGTCTTAGCTATAAACAGTGTGTAACTTGAAGCAAAGTCTTAGAGGACTCAGACTGGACCTAAAAATACTGACCAAACAGTCTAGACTGTACCTGCCTCTTCTGCAGCCCCTTTGAGTCACTCTGACTGTTCTAGGGCTGTTCCCTGGTCTTTGGTTTCTAAAATCACTGAGACCCTGAAAGGAATCGGAATCAATTTTTTTCCTTGCATGCAAATCTCAAAGCTATGAAGCATCCTGGGATTCTAGTATCTACCTCAGAGACCTTTTGGTTCAAAGGTGCTCAAAGGGGAAAATGTTTCCAAGTAACAAATAAATAAAAGACTGATTTTTATTTATTTGCTTGTTTGTTTATTGGAGAGTAGTAGAAAAGGAATGCACTGTTTATATATGATCCCATCTCTTTTCATTCCTATGCGGGCTTCCTAATTTCTCTTAGTCCTTAGGCCTGAGATTGTCATGGGCTTGATCATTTTGGCTTGATCATTCAAAGCGATAAATTCATGAAGTTTCCCTCAAAGAATCTGAACTCTTACTTGGAAATCTATGAATTCCAGGCAGCTACTTTGTGAAGAGAAACTGAACAGTGCTTGCCAATAAGAAATAAAGTTCTTCTGGCAAGAGAAATATCACAGCTGCATTAAGAATGTGAAAGTCAGCCTACTGCAACTTTGATTCCTAAGACTCCCATTTTAAAAGGCACCTAAATGGAAAATGTAGAAGGTGCTTGCCAACTCTAGGGTACCAAACGATGCTCCTTTAGTTTCACACTGGCAAGTATTGAATTTTTCTTTCTTTCTTTTTTCCTTTAAAGAGGCACTTGAGCCAGACACAGTGGTGCGTGCCTGTAAGCTTCAGCCTATGAAGCAACTGGGGCTAAGGATCACAGTTCAAGTCCCACTCGGGGCAACACAGCAAGACCTAGTCCCAAAAAATAGCTGGGCGTGGTGGCACACACCTGTAATCCCAGCTACCTGGGAAGCTGAGACAGGGGATTGCTTGAGTCTGTGGTACCCCGGGCAATGTGAGACAGTGGTCCCATGGGCAAAAATAGTCCAAAAAAAAAAAAAAAAAGAGGTACTTGATGTCCAACATTCATGTTCTCCACTTGGGGTCTTCTAAATAATATCATCATAAATTACTTAATAGCTCAAGGTGACTCCATACTTCAGACCCAGAGGCACCTGCAGTCTTGTGCTAAATGTGCTTCCCAAGTAATTTGGGAAGCACAGTGAGCCAGAGGTACAATATTCAGCTGAGCAAGGAGGGCACATTTACTCCTCCCTCAGGCCCATCTGGTTGTGGCTCTCACTAGGGAAGCAGACAAGGTAGCCACCAAGCACTTAGAACTTCTTATAGTGTTTCCTCTGAGCATCCCATGATGTTCCCAATGGAGTACTTGATACAAAGAAAGCTCCAGTCTGACCTGGGAACACTTTGAGAGCACTATGAACCACTGCCTTCCCAAATTTCCCTTATCTGAGATCTCCGGCCTTAGGACTGGACTCTCTGTGTGATGGCAGCAGAGGAGGGCTACCCGCAAAGGGCAAGGGAAAAGAAGCCCTTGGACCTGGTACTCCACAACACAGCTACACTTTCTGGTTACAGCCAGTCTTCCCATTCCGCAGTTCTTCCCAAGGGGCCTGCCATCTGGTCAACCCTCCGTTGTTTATTCAAAGGTACTGGTTTGATTTGAACTCAGAATTGAATTCTGAGTTTGGATAATGGCATAGTCATTAATTTGCTGCATCCCTGTCAGGAACCCCAAAAAAGACAGACTTCTGATCTGGCTCATGCCCGAGGGTTCTGTTCCTGCTCAAGCTTGGTTTCCTCTGTTGCCATGAACAGTATTGCTCAGGCCCTCTTCTCAAGGTTGGATGATGAAGACTATACCTCAGGCCTCTGTTCTTTGTAAATTTACTGGTGACCTTGGAACATCATGTCAGCTCTACTGTCTCACTGCTAACACTTGTTGTCTCTCCAGTGTGCAGACGTGGGTGTGCAAGGTGAGCACATGGGCACATGCCTATAGCCATGCACCAGAGCCAGGCTCAGAACCAACTGTTCTTTGTTAACCTGACACCTGCTTTGACTTTCACTCTGTATGTTTAGTTGCTTCTGCTCCCCAGTTTGCCAGCAATGATCTCCATAATGATTTGCCTCTGTTTTCCTTTCGCAAGCGGAGATTGGCGACTATGACCCAGGGAAACATCCTGAAGGCTACAGCTCCAAGTTCCAGTTTTTCCCTAAACATTCAGAGAAGCTGGAAAGGAAAATTGCTGAGATTCACAAGACAGAACTCAGGTACATGCCGTTCAGAGCAGTCTCCCCCGCAGACTGCACACTAGCTCTGCACAGTAGCCTCTGTCCCTGTGGCCCCAGGTCACTGTCAGCACAGCCCCCATCCTGAGGGCTCGCCTGCCGTGAAGAATGTTGTAGGCTGAGGCATAAAGCAAGAGAGAACTTGGGAGGAAAACAGGGAGTAGCCTCTGAAAGATACTCATTTCACTAAGATAAATGAAGGGGGGAGAAGCATGAACTGGGATGAAAGAAAAGTCAAGGTAAAAGAAATGACAGAGATTAAAAAGAAAGTAGAGGAGGCTACGAGAGCCACCCACGGTGACAGTGTGAGGTGTGACTCTGGGTGGGCAACCAGACTGCCCAGGTCTGGTCCTCTTCATAAATGCTGTGGTCCTCACCTGAGCGTCAATGCTGCCTTGCCCAGCCCCCCAAGCTGCACAAAGGGAACAAGAGAAGAAGCAGCTGAAAACTTTGAGATTTGTCCTCAGCTGCTTTCAGTTCTCCTAGGAAACACTGAGTCTCATGAAGTGGCATTGATGCATGTTTCCACTCCTGTGAAATAGCATTTTCTACAGAGATTGATTTAAAATAAACAATAGGCTCTCCAGCACTAGTTTGTGAGGTACACTAGGGCAGATTCCCCAAATTAATAATCCATGAAGAAGAAAGTTATATACAACTTAGTGTTAGAAAACAAAATAGGTCATCATCTTAAAAATTATACTTTTCAAAGATCTTTTCAAATGTTTGTGTGACGATCTTTCTGGAGAAGGACAAACCCAAGTTGGGGAAAGAGAATTCTAATGACTGTATTAAACTAGCTTCTTCCTTGACCACACACACACCTCCCACAAAGACCAAAAACCTTCGCTTTTACTCAAAGATTTTACCAACGAATTTATCCCCGAGGCTGCTTTAATCTTTGTAAGCAGACCTCCAACCCACTTTGTGTAGCAAGCTTGGTGCACAACCTCTCCTGCTCAGGTGCCACTTAGCACCTACCTGCACACCCTGCTGCTCCTTTCACTCTCGCTGGGGAAGTAGCGGCCCCTTGTGGAGAAAGTCTGAATAAACACAGACCTATGAGAGCTCAGGGTTCATTCAGAGTTTATGTGCTGCGCTAGTGAGAGGTAATGTCAGAACTGTGGAGACAGTCCTGCAGAAACCTAACACTATTTGGGGATCCCTACCATGTGATGCCCACTTTGAGAACTCTGGATGTTTGGGCCAGCTTCAGGGGTGAACAGAGCCCATGGGATGTACCAGTGCCCAGACAGGACATGGAGGAAGCAGCTGCCTCTGGCGCCCATCTCTGCCTGCACACAGGCAACAGGCAAACAAACACCTTCTCTGTATCCTGGCGCCCTGGCAGATGTAGAAGTCTGCACTCAACACGGTACCTGCTTACACAGTACTACTTATTCCATCCAGGTCAGACTCGTCTTGATAATGTAAAAATACATTTCTTTTTCCCAACTCTAACTTGAGTTCCTAAAGAGTCCAGGCTGTGCGTTTTATTTCTAGTATACTTGATAGCAAGCAGCGCAGAGGCTGGTATACAAAGGTGATGCTATTACCCAGGGCAAATCAACTTAGAAATGAGCAACTTTCAGTTCTGTCCACAATGATTGTGTTGATTTCACAAAGTGCCCACCTTCCTCTGAAACCAGCCCCACATCTGAGAGAGCCTGGTCCTGATACTGCCACTGGTTCTGCACTGTGCTCAGCAAGGCATCTGCTAAGGAAGCAGCTGAAAGGGAAAGAATGCTAAAGGACCCTTCAGATAGCTTGACCCCAGGCCTGAATTCTCCATTTATCTATTTGGTTCTTTTTCATAATCAGCACACTGTAGACACACAGCGCTAACTGTGGAGTCTGGAGAACTCAGCACCGTCTCTTATTGTGTCTCATCAGCCTTCATTTCTGGGTGTCCTCTTGGTAAAAGAATAAAACTAGGTGGCACCAGCAAGATACACAGCCCTTTCTTTGTATTTCCTGTTCAATGAGATCACAGACAAGAAACCCATGGCCTCTGGCCAACCTGCAGATTTGCCTACATGCTACCTAAAATTATGAAATGCCACATACAAATCACTATCTCTGACTCATCTTTAAAAACTACTTCTAGGGCCGGGCATGGTGGCACGTGCCTATAATCCCAGCACTGGAAGGCCGAGGCCGGGAATCACTTGAATCTGCGGGTTTGAGAATTTCCCAGGCAACATAGCAAGACCTAGTCTCTAAAAAAACATATATAAGTAAAAAACAAATAAAAACTACTTCTAGCATTGCTGTGCCTTCCATTCCCATATAACAATCTCAGAACTTGGCCAGGCACAGTGGCTCGTGCCTGTAAGCTTCAGCCTATGAAGTGGCCGGGGCTAGGGATCATGGTTCAAGTTCCGCCTGGGGCCTGTAGCGAGACCTAGTTCCAAAAAATAGCTGGGCGTGATGGTACGCACCTGTAATCCCAGCTACCTGGGAAGCTGAGGCTGGAGATTGCTTGAGTCTGTGCCCTGGACAATGAGAACCTGTGGTTCCATGGGCAAAAATAGCAAAACCTAGTCTCAAAAAAAAAAAACAAACAAAAACCTCAGAACTAAAGAGCAGCTGCTCTCATTCAATGGGGTAGATTCCCCGGTTTGCCACTCCCTCTGGTGTACACTCAGCCCATATCATACATTATGTAAGCTGTCTCAGTTTTTGACCCTAGACAGAATTCTTTAAAGTTAGTCCTAGATTAGAGAAGGGAGCACACACTATGGAAAAACTGGGCTGTGTTACCCTGAGCACTTCTTAACAGAGTTTAACTGAGGAGAACCGATAGGAAACCCTGAAATTATCTTTTGTTTTCTTTTTTATTCCAGTGGTCAAACACCAGCAACATCAGAGCTGAACTTTTTAAGAAAAGCGCAGACATTGGAGACATACGGAGTGGACCCTCACCCATGTAAGGTGAGCCCTCCCACAGCTGGAGACTACACTGAAATTGCCCCCTCTAGAGGGCAACAGGTAGCAGTGGACCACCAACCTGGCCCTGGGTTTCTTCACACAACAGGACAGACTCCTATTTCAGTAACAGATGCCAGAGAAATGGCTCGTTTTGGAAAATCCCCTGGACTCCATGCTGCAGAATTGTATGGTGCCCCATCAGTGTGGTAGAGGCAAAGTCAATCTAAATAACAAATCAGAAACCAGGCCCCCACTTTGGCAGCAGTGGGTAATTTGGTGGAAATGAAGAGAGAAGGAAGTGGAAGGCCCCCCACAGGGACTGATCTGCGCAGCTCAGCACACCGCCCACCCTTCTCTGACCCATCATCTAGTTTCTTCCCAAGAGTGTGTTTTATTGACTGCAACAGCGAGAGTTACTTTGAGAAACTATAGTGGAGTCACATTTAATTCCATTATGTGCCTGTGAGAGCGAGGCAGCAGCCAATCAGGGAGGCACTGCCCAGGGAAAACCTCTGTAATTACGTCACATCTGGAGGTGCCTGCTGGGGCAGCCACAGTCCCCTTGGGGAGCATGGTCTCCTCTGCTTCTCGTGGCCAGACCCCTCACTTCATCTCCCCATCCCAGGGGTTTGACATCCCAGGTCTCTGCCTCAGTTTTTCTACATTTCTTTATGATTCTCTTTCTATTACTGGAGAGGCCCGAGTCCCACCATAAAGCTGACTCCCAAACAGAACCCAAGGCAGTGGTATCCAGTGGGGACAGGAAGACATCAATCTTTTCTTCCTAATAGGAGAGGGGACACCCTAAGTTTCAATAAAAATTAAAATCATAGAAACCAAGAAATCTAGTGGGTGGTGACAGTGACATTTCCCTTGGGCCCTTGGAGAAGTGATGGTGATCTGTTCTTGCTGAGGGTTTAGTGCAGAAACTTCATATATGAACTTTGAGAACATTCTGGCACTCAGAAACCCTGCTGCCAGGCATGGTGGCATGTGCCTGGCCTGTAATCCAAGCACTGGGAGGCAAGAGGCCAGCGATCGCTTGACTTCATGGATTCGAGACTACCCTGGGCAACATAGCGAGACCTGGTCTCGAAAAAGCAGCCACGCACGGTGGTGGGTGCCTGTAATCCCAGATACCTGGGAGGCTGAGGTTGGGGATCGCTTAAGTCCATGGGATCGTACTACCCCAAGCAACGTAGCGAGACTTAGTCTCAAAAAGAAAAAGAAAAAAAGAACCCTGCTCACCTCTCCCACCTCACAGTTCACTCTCCTCCAGCACAGCCTATCCAGTTAACCCCATTTCTTGGGGGTAAGTACTGTCAGAAAACATTCATGCCTGTTCATACCTAAAAGTTGGCATGAGTTTTGCAAAGGAATTAGCAAAGCTTCACAGATAAAGGCCTCTGCATAGAGATCTAGTTCAAGCTCCACAGATTGCTCAGACACTATCGACAGGGTCCTCTGTAGGAATGAAGACAGCTTTGGGGTCAGTTGGCTTCCGCTTCAGTATGGGTTCCCTACTTCCTGGAGCCTTTGGAGACTTGTCTGAATCTCAGTTTCCTTATCTATATGAAAGTACCCAATGGAGGCTGGACACGGTGGCTAGTGCTTGTAAGCTTCAGCCTATGAAGTGTCCCGGGCTCAGGATTGCGGTTCAAGTCCCACCTGGAGCCCGTAGCAAGACCTAGTTCCAAAAAAAAATAGCTGGGCGTGGTGGTGCGTGCCTGTAATCCCAGCTACCTGGGAAGCTGAGGCTGGGGATTGCTTGAGTCTGGTACCCCGGGCAACGAGAGCCTGTGGTTCCATGGGCAAAAATAGCAAGACCAGTCTCAAAAAAAAAAAAAAAAAATAGGATCCAGTGGATACTCAAGAACTGCTCCCAAAACTGCTAAGTTACTTCAAGACCTTAAAAGACACAGCTACCTAAAGATGGATAGGCTCATAGATGGTGCCAGGTGACACTCTATGTCTGCCTGTAAAACCCACTCTAAGCCCACAGCGTTCACCTCTTCAGGGATAGGTCCCTGGCAGGGCTGTCACTGGTCAGCACACAGAGGTGGGAGCACAGTGAGCCCACGTGCAACTGAGTAGAGGGGATGGGGTTCTCCACTGTTGCCTGTGGCTTCTAGAAGTCACAGTGGAAGTCAGCCAGGTGGCCAGACCAAATCCAAAGGTGCCCTCAGACTGGGCTCTCCGGCCAGCTCCTCTCTGATGATTTTGTGCACTGTCAGACATAGAGACTGAAGAGGCTGGGGAAAGGAACTGTCTCCATACCAGGTACTGTATGAGGCCCAGCCCCACGTAAACCACTGCAACCCCATAGCATCAACTCCTAGGAGGAAAGAGGGAAGAGATGTTGGTGGCATGCCTTCTGTAGCAGGTTCCCTGATATCCTTTTGTATTATTTTTTCATTTAATCCTTATGCCAACTCTGGGAGGTAGGTATTAGTCCTGTTTTATAGATAAGACTAAAGTTCCAGGAAGCCACAGTTTATAAGCCCTGAGTGGTAGAGCAGGAATTTACACTCAAGTACCTTATGTTATTATGTTCTATACCAACGGACGGCCCCAGAAGACTTCTGTGGGGGAAAGGTGGTTTCAGTCATCTCACTGAGCTTCCACATTCCCCAGTTCCTTTATGCTCACCCAGGGCCAAGTTGACACCCTGCTCGTCTCATTGGACACCAGCTCTCGGTTTCTTCAACCTCCTAAGTAAACAGTTTGGGAGCCCTTACTCTTATCATTAAGTAGAGTCACTTTGGTGATAAGCTACCAAACACTCGCCTTAATGTTGCTACAAGGAGAGCTGAAATAAGCTGGAGCACTAAGTGTAATAAATACTGATGATTTCTATTAACAGAAAGGCAATTACTGGGCTCAGGGAATCTGGGGCATGCAGCCCTAGGGAGGACAGAAGAAGAAGAATCGTTTTGATAATTAAATGAGAGCAGAACAACATTTCAGCTGGGTTCTGTTCTCCTGAACTGATTAAGATTCTGTTCTTCCCATCCACACTGATAGTTTCTTTCTGCCCTAGTGTCCTTGTGTGGCCCTGGGACCAGGAGGAGATCCTAATTCTGGATGGGACAACCAGAGGACTTAAAGTAATGCCCAGACTCTGGACTTGTACAAGCTGTCCTGAGTGCCCTGCATCTCCTCTCCTGAGCCCCGAGTAGACCAAGCTGCCTTCGCAGGAAGGAAGAGGGGAGCAAGCAACTAGCCAGCTAGCATTGCCTCTATTCCCAGCTTGACCCACCTCCACCCTCAGGGCCACCCCTGTGTTCCTTCCAGGCAGTTCTGAAATGTGTTGTTTGCCCTGGGTCTCCTGCAGGCTTCCTGTCACGCCCAGTACTGTTGAGGGCTTCAGTGTGCCAGGCCCATCAGATAACCAAGCCCTCCCCCGCCTCATTATTCCGAGCCACAAAGGTGCCATTTACTATGAACTTGCACTTTCCAGGCAGTTACATGCACCAGCTCATTTGCCACTGCCAAAAAAAATTCTGTCCTGTTTTTAAGATAACACTGAGACTTTGAAGGACTAACTACCGAGTGCAAAGTTATGGTAAGGACAGTCCTGGGACTCAGACCCAGAGCTGTGGATCTCAGTGCTGTGCTTTCAGTTGCCATTCACAGTCTTTCTTCTGCATAGATGGCATTTATTTAGAAACAAATTGCCAGTTACATGGAGGGAAAGACCTATGAAACTACTCAAATCCTCTTATGAAAAAGTAATGTATGTTCGCCTGTGGTTTTATGTCTATTCGTATAGATCAGGAAAAAATTGATCTCAGCAGAATCCAAGTTAGATCAGTCAGACAAACAAGATTAAGCATTTCTTCTGCTGTCCTTTAGAGAGGACCGTGACTTTCATAACCCAGCCACCTAAATAACCCCATCTTGGTAAGTTACCTTCCTCCTCCCCGCCCACTGACCTCAGAAACAGAACAGGAGGATCCGTGATGACCAGCCCTGACCTACCCACACCCTCAGGCTGTACCCTCTGAGTTGATGGGGAGGTGCTAGGTTTGCTGCTGAAATAATAATTTGGCTGAAGCCACTCAGATTCTTCTGAATCTGAATTCTTCTGAATCAGAATTTCACTTCTGATGGATGACACCAAGCCTTTCACAGCACTTCCTCCTCTCTTCCACTCTGCTTTCTCGTGGCCGTGTCTTCGTGTGTTGAAACTGGGTGGTTTTCATGACTGGCTCAATGTAAAACTTCCTAGCTGTGAGAGCTTTTTCAGGTATGGGCATAAATGTCTGAGTGTGTAGGATCTGTTTCCCTAGGTTAAGAATAATAGAGGTTTCATCCACCAAATTGGAGTAGTTTAAGTGCTAGACCAGAGAGCAAGGACCCTGAGTGATGCAGAGGCCTAACCTCCAAGGATACCACAGTCCTGACTCCATCATGGTCAGGACATGACATCCTCTAGAGCAGCAGCACACAGAAGCCTACTACACTTTATAAAGAGGTGGGACCTGTAGGGCCTGGCAAGGGGGTTCAGTGACCCTATTTCCAAGAAATAGTCAATGCTGTGATTTCCAAAATCATTTCCTGCACGGGGACTCATTGCAAATCTATTCCTTCTCCAAGAAGCCTTGTTGGCTGTGTCCCGGAAGTGAGGTCTATTTCCATCATCTCCCTGAAATCAGATGGAAGTAGTATCTCTTAAAGTACATGGTATTGTCCTCACTTTACAATAAGTCACAGAATGAGAGTTAGAGTCCTGAACCAAGAATGAAACTCTACAAGATAAAAGCTGACAAAATTTTTACCTCACAAATGCAAGTGAACTGGATTCTTCACACTGTTTACCAATGTAAAGTGGCACTGCTGATAACCACTATGGTAGCTGTCAAGACGTAAGTTGTTTTTTTTTCCACCGCCCAGATTCATTAATTGTTCAGTCTTCTGGCTGCTGATTTCAGGGGCCTGGGCAGGGTACAGGGAGGAAAGAAACTTCAGCTTGGTAACAAGGAAAAGCTGAGGAATATATCACTTCTGTCTGTGTCACTTTCCTTGTGCTCATCTCCTCCTCTTTGTATCATGTACTTGTCCTTCTGCTGTAAATCCCAAGGAGAATGACGTGTGAGAAAAAACTGGGAAAGTCCCAGAGAAGTTGTCAGTGTAGCCAGGTGTGGTGGCACACACTGTAATCCCAGTTACTTGGGAGGCTGAGACTGGGGCTCTCAAATTCTGCGGGTTCGAAACAACCCTAGGCAACATAGCAAGACCTAGTCTCTAAAAAAAATTGTCATTGTGACTACCTCTGTGTTTTTGAGCTGGTGTAGACTTGAGCTGTCATTTCACACCCTTGCCCTTCACTGACCAGAGCCAAGTAGGAAAGGTTCCAGCCGTCCTCCCCCATTGTGGGCTGCAAGCCACTCTGCAGTGACGGCATCCACAACTGTTGCATTGGAAGCAGTGTGGAAAATGGCTCTCCTCTGAGACTGTAGACGGACTGCTCAAGCGGCTCTTAGTTCTTAATGGAATGCCACTTAACCCTGAAAAGATGCCACTTAATGTGGCATCTTTTCAGGATTATTTCCAGTTCATTCCATGTCCAAATCAAGTCTAGTCAGAAAAGGCCAGTCCCCTCCTTCACTCAGAGGCTAGCTTTATGGTGTCTGGATGGTGCCAACCAGGTAGGCAGCCAGCCATCCTTCTTAGAGGAGGGCCTTCTGCCCTTTGCTCTGCCCAAGAGAAGCTGTCACTGGACGGCTCCCTCAGATCTCAAACTGTCAGTCTCTGTCTCCTTTCCTTCCTGCCCACTTCTCTTTTACCCAAAATCCCAAATCTCCCCTGAAATGGTTCCGTAAACAATGCGTGACATTCTCCGTTCTACCCCATCTTCCTACACACTTCTAACTAGAACAATTCAAACCCTACAGCATCAGGAAAATATAGTCAAACATGGATTTTTTTTTTTTTAGTGATGATGTATTCAGTTCGACCATCTCAGCTAATTAGCAGCAGCTAGAATGTGGTAAACAACATAGCCATTAGCAAGTATTAGGCACCTACTAAATACAACCTAAGAGGTGGATATCATCCACCCTGACTTTCAGTAAGTCGGACACCAAGAGAAGTGAAGAGACCAAGGCCACACAGGCAGCAGGTGGCCAAGTCACAACCTGGCTTGTATGGTCCACCTGGAGCCCAAGGTCCACTGCCTACTGCCCATAGGGGTCCAGGGAACAAGGAGTAGGAGGAGGCCCTGAGCTGCCTGCCCCCTGCATATACAATACCCAACCCTTTGTTCCCATCTTCTCTCTGCTCCTCCTTCCAGGTCTTTTCTGTCAGATAACAGTAAGACCCCCTTCCCCACCTCTGCCTGTCCCCCTTCCTTTATGCTCATGTACAGCCAATCTGGCCCCTGTGCTCCACCTCATTATCTTCTACATTTACTGATAAACATTTCCTGCAGGCCTGCTGTACATGAGAACAAATAAGGTGAAGTCCTTGTCCTCCAGTCCCTGCCTTTCTAAACCTACAGCTCTAGGACTTGGCTGGTTTCTGCTCATGTGCAGTGAGTGGGCTGCCCTGGTGCTCAACCTCTGTCTGAAGCTGCCTCCCTGCAGGCCCCACCTTCCCAGCCCTCTCCCCTCCAGAGCCAGCCTGTCCTAGCCTGTCTCTGCCACCTCGTGCCGCCAGTAGGGCAGCACTTGCACACAGGGTCAGCGCTCAGGTATTGGTGGCCACCACTAGGCACCAGTTACAGGCAGGCAGGGGAAAGCCAGCCCTGAGGCTTTGTGAGATCTCCATCCAGATATGGTCAAACAGCCTTCAGCTGTGTCCACAGGTTGAAAGACACTGTGTCTGCAGTCTAGCATCTGGGTCATGACAGACCCTGAGGAAAGGACAATAACAGCATGTTATCCCATAGACAGCAATGTTTGTGAAACATACCTTGCCCACTCCCTGCTCAAACCTGGGATTCTAAGAGACCCTTTTAAGACCCACCTGTATTTTCCCTGGAGAGAAAGCTCACAAGCCCCTGCAGAGCTCCCATTGTTGCTGCGGCTAATCAGGCTGAAGATTTGTGCCAGGGAGGCAAACTCTGAGGTGAGTGAGGCCAGGAGACCCTTGCCTCCTGCCAGTGCCTGACTCAGACTTGTAGTGCCATCTGCAGTGTGTGTGTGTGACCCAGGCAGCTGTCCTGCGAGCATCCTGGGCTCATGTCCTGGCATTGTTTTCCAGCCAGCTGAAGTACACTCCACCTTCAAAGAGCAGGTTCTTACCTGAGACCCCCTACCATGAAGGCAACTCCCCTGAGGTTTAACCCAGCCAGCAGCTCTCTCTGCCTACCCCAGCCTCAAGCAGGTCTATCTTCTTGGCCACATTCTCCCTGTGAGGGAACCTTGTCTGTCACTTCTCCCCTCTGCCCAGCAGAGCCTCACACTTAATGCTTACAAATGCTGATGGTAACTAGGAACCCTCTGCTAGAGGACTGATCATGGCTTTTCCACTTGCACACTCACTTCTGATGTTTCCAACTAATCCTAAAGCAGCCCAGGATGTAGGACCCTTGTCAGAATATCTGTTTATCTGTTTTTCTCTGGCACTAGCTTTTTAGAGATATAATTCACATATCATATAGTTCCTAAGTGGGCAATTCAGTGGTTTTAGTGCATCCACAAGGCCACACAGCTATCACCACTGCTTAGAACATTTTCTTCACCTCAGAAGTGACTGGCAGTCTCTCCCCCACTTCCCCCTCCTCCACAGGCCCTGGCACCCAGTCCTCCTGTGTCTCAATGGACTTGCCTATTCTGGACATTCCCCATAAATGGAATCCACACATGTGATCTCCTGTCACTGGCTTATTCCACTGAGCGTAGTTTTAAAGGTCCATCCATGTTATGTTGTGCACCAATGTTCAGTTCCTTCTTGCTGCTAAATAATAATCTGTTGCTGTGTGGGCATAATAATAAAGACACAAAATAAAGACATTATGTGTCTTTAGTTGTGGGTGAATATTTGGATTGTTCCTACTCTTCAGCAATTATGAATCAGTATGCTATGAGCATTCACCTGCAAGTTTCCATTTGGATAGATGTTTTCTGTTCTCTAGAGTACATACACCTTGAGTGGAAACAGTGGGTTATAGATAAGCTTTGGTTTAACAATTTGAAGACCTGCCTTCCAAACTGACCACACCTTTGACAGTTCCACTAGCAGCACGGCCATTCTCCTTGGCATAGAATTCACAGCCTCGGCCTTCTAGACTGCTGTCAGTATAACCCACATTGTCCCCTACGGTGGTGAGGTACAGGAATGGTAATGGGCAAGTGGCCACACAGCTGACAACAGCAAGGTTAAGAGTCAAACTGCAGTCTGTGTGATTCCCAAGTTCCTGCTCTTCCCTCTGTGACCTGCGGCCAAGTATTAGCCTTGCATCGCTGACAATCGTGTTTCACCCTTTGGTGTTGCATCGCCCTGATGAGCTTTTTGCGTTGCAGGATGTGTCAGGAAATGCTGCCTTTCTGGCCTTCACTCCCTTTGGCTTCGTTGTTCTGCAAGGAAACAAGAGGGTCCACTTCATTAAATGGTGAGTGCCTGCATTTCCACTGTGGGCTTTGTGCACCTCACCACCTGGGGAGGGAGCTGGTCCCACGACCTTTGTCTGTGATCAGGCATTTACGGTTCAGAGCCCTCTCCAAAGCCTTGCATCCACACGTGACTCGTGGAGGTGGTGGTCTCTTCCCAGGGATCCTCTGCTTCGAAAGGGGTGTTCCTGAGAGCCAATAGCCTCTCCAGAGAGAGAAAAAGAGTGCAGAGGTTTGATTTCCAGGTAGGATAAGAAACCTGGGACTGGATCCAATTTGCTAAGGAAGCAAAGTTTCCATGAAAACTGAGTCCTTGGGACTGTCAGCTACTGAGAGCCTAGGATCTCCATGGACACCCTGCTCTCCTAACAGAGAACTCACAGTAACTCTGGCACAGGTGTGTCACCTTGTTGATCTGGCAGGCTGAGCACATGTGCCACTTCATCTCTGTCCTGTCCCTCTTAGGGCTGTGTCCTCTCACATCCCCCACTTCCTCCCCACTGCCCGCCCTAGCACTCCCATTTAGAGCAGACAGGAGCCTCTGCCTCAGCTGACGCGCCTCTGAGTAGTTTCCTCTCTGCCCATCTGTTCAGAGTCTGTTCTGGTGCACAGCTCTGGGAGCTGATGCAGCGCCAACTGGTTCGTTGCTGGCTATTTGGTTGCGCTGGCAACCCCTTTTCTGACCTGTCCAAACATCTTTCAGCCTTATCAGAACACGTTGCACTATCTCCTAAGCCCTGTGATTTCTGTACCTTCTTAGGTTCACTACCAAGTCTGAGGGGCCAACTTGTCCCATGACCTTAGAACAGCACTTTCCTAGCAAAGCTCACACAGGGAAGCCTGCTCCCTGGCCGCATTCCTTTGCCATCTCCAGAGAGCTAGTAGAGAATCTGAGGAGGTAGCTGGTTTCTGCTGGGGTGCATCCTCCTCTGTCCTCCCCACTTCCCTCTGCGGAGCTTGTTGATCTTGTGAAGATGACCCAGTGAGACTGCTGGTGAGAAATGCCCTCAGACACGCCTACCAGGTCCCATTCCTTAGAACAGTGACTTTACAAGGCTGCATGCCACGCAGGCATGACCAGCGAGCCCCCCCCCCCCATGTCTTCATTTGCCAGGCTTCTCATATTGGCCTGCTGACTGTGCTCGCTGGGTAAAAATTGGGATAGTTTGGAGTCTCTTGTCCAAAAAAATACTTTGCCAAAAAAAGAATAAGCAGGATCAGGCTGCTCACCCAGTGAGGAGGGTTAGCCAATTGGATTCATCTGGGTGTCAGATGTTCTTGAGAAGCCAGCCTCTGATGGGGTAGCTGTCTTATGGGATGTCCGGTGGGGGCATGTTTAGTTAGATGCCCATTACCGAACCTGCTTACTCTGAAGTACCCCAACCTCTCCAGAAAACCCTGGTGCTTACCCCACGCTCCCCAACTTCTGTGTGTGCAGGCTCTCATGACTCGCTCCCTCTGAAGGTCTCCTTGTCACTGGGGATCAGCTTTCATAAGTAGAAACCCAATCTGAATTCTTTATTTTCCTAGAAAGCTTGCTGAAGCTTAGATGATCTGTATGCTTCATATGTTAGTCCATTGATATTTACTGGATTCTCTGTGTGACAGATTGATCAGTCTACTGGGAGGGAATCAGACGGGAGTGCCTCGTGACTCGCATTGGTTGGTAGTCAGAGGTTGTGAACCAGGTCTTGCCCCAGCAGTGAATCCCAGGCCCACATGGAACAAGTGACCTTCCTCTGTCCCCTGAGGTTAGCCCAGCAGTAAATTGGGTAAATGGTTCTCACTCTCTTTCTGTTACTTCCTAGGATATTGAGGAAATCTCCCTAGAAATTGCAAAGAGGAAGAAGCCAAGTGGAGGCAGATGGGCATGGTCAGACCGCCTGGTGGTCCCAGTTGGGTAGAGCACTAAGGACTCCACCCGCAGTGAGGCGAGGGCCTGCAGCCACAGAGGGCAGCTGTCAGGCAACGGGAGGGCAGTCAGGAGTGCCCACTCTCATTCTCTGGCTCTCAGGGACATCTGCCTAAGACCTTGGCCATTTTTCCATTTTGTAAATGTAACCCAGGCTGAGGGCAGTATGTGAGGTGAGGTCTAAGCCGTGCCATGTACAGTAACCATGTCACTTCTGATTTGTGTCTGTCCCGCGGGTGACGTACCCCAGTATCCTGTTTACCTCTTTTACTGCAGCCATTCACTGGGCTGGTGGCTTCAAGGATTTTTCTACAAAAACCCCTAAGCCCCTTTCCTGGTCAGTACGCTGCATGACTGTTCCATGTAATCTGTTCTCTCTCTTTGGTATGTTTCCCCGCCCCCTCCCTGAGATCATTACATTTGTCTGCATTAAATTGCATCTCCCATCCAGTGGCACAGTCACCTGAAAGACTCGACTCCCTCAGAACCTGGTTGCATTGTTTTTCATTATTTGCTGAATCTTGAACTTTGGCCTCATCAGCTACTTGTGGCATCTTACGTTTGACAGTCCCATCTAGATAATGCACCTGTGTTATGAACCAAATCCTGAAATGGCCCGGGGCACTGCCTAGACTCACTCTCCATGCAAATGTTTCCCTTTTACAGCCACTGTTGATGAGCCCGAAACCCTCCTATCACCCTGTTATTATAGTGTGATTGACCAGAAAACTGAATTGAACTGTTCCAGCAACTGTTCTCTAAAGTCACTGCGCTGCTGTCTTGTTGCAGTTCTAACTTTGGCTAAAACTGTGTCTGTGCCTGGAGCCCCTTCCAATCAGGGTGGGCTGTGCATCTGTAAAGACTTGGCTGTGAACAGGCAGCCCACGGGGGGGTGACAGGCACGCTCCTTGTGCTTCTAGGAATGAAGTGACCAAGCTCAAGTTCGAAGGGAAGACTTTCTATTTGTATGTAAGTCAGAAAGAGGTGAGTGCAGCTTCCTTCTCTTCGGGGCAACCTGGGCACTGGGGTGGTGCCTGATGGCCAGGGCTGAGTCAGGGCAGCCCAGGTAGAGCTAACCCACTTGCATCCCAGCCAAAACCAAGGCTCGGAAGTGAGAGCTAGAGAACTAGCCAGGCCCTGGAGCACAGCACTTCCTCCAAGACATTGATGGCACCAAGTTCTATTCCCCCTGGGAATGCAGAGTACAATTCTCTTGCTTCCACATGAAAATTCCAAGAGATGATTAAGAAAGGAAATTTTAAAAATCCAGAGGAGCGTGATTTCTGTGCTGAGGGCTCTCTTGGTCAATTTTTGTCAGTTGAGACTTGTCCTGATTGCCTGTGGATATGAACTTAGACACTAAACTAAGCTCTGCCCCTTGGGTCCTGCTGGCTTTCTCTGCAGCCAGTCGGCTGCCAGGCAGTCTACCCTGTCAGCAGTCTCTTCGGAGATCTGTGGGCCATGCTTAGCTCAGGGGTTAGTGCCCTGGCCTGCTTTCACCTTGCGCATCTTTATCCACACTCAGCTGTTTCTATGTGGAATTTTTTTAGGAAAAGAAAATTATTCTCACATATTTTGCTCCAACTCCAGAAGCCTGCAAGCACCTGTGGAAATGTGGAATCGAGAACCAAGCCTTCTACAAGTGAGTGTAGAAGGCCCCTTGGCAATGGGGCCCTTTATCAGAGCCAGAGTTCAAGAGGTTACTACAACTTCAGAGACATTAGGTGATGCAGCTGGGCTTCCTTAGCAAACCCTGGCCCCTTTGTCAGTGTCCATATATCTTGGAGATGCAGCTGTGCCCACCCCTCCCAAAATCTGGAAAGTTGGTAACTATCTAAGGAGTCTGGTTTATGATACCAGTTAAGACCGAGCCAGGAAAAGCCCCTGGGTTCCAGGCTTGAGTTGAGCCAGCACTGGCGAACTTTCAGTCATGTGAGGCTAAAACAAGACAGCCTCTTGAAGGAGTAGACAGAGCCCAGAGAAGCCCCGCAAGCTTGACAACTCAGGGGCCTACAGCCAACTGGGTGGCCCAGTGGCTGGGTGGCTGCAGTGGTGTGGATGCCAACCTGCACCCCTGTCACTGCCTGAGGGGTTATCAGGCCAGGTCAAGTTCCCTGGGGTGCCAGGGAAGCTGGAGAGAGGCAAGGGTTGTCTGTTACTCATGAGCCAGAGGAGAGAACTTTGTTTACCAAAGGATTCTGTGAAGTATGTGGCGCTTTTGTGCTCAGTTTTATGTGATTGAGAACGTGATTAGAAAAGTACTGGGGGGCCGGGCACGGTGGCTTGTGCCTGTAAGCTTCAGCCTATGAAGCGGTCGTGGCTAGGGATCATGGTTTGAGTCCCGCCTGGGGCCCGTAGCGAGACCTAGTTCCAAAAAAATAGCTGGCCGTGGTGGCATGCGCCTGTCATCCCAGCTACCTGGGAAGCTGAGGCTGGGGATTGCTTGAGTCTGTGGTACTCCGGGCAACGAGAGCCTGCGGTTCCATGGGCAAAAAATAGCGAGACCTAGTCTCAAAAAAAAGAAAGAAAGAAAAGAAAGTACTGGGGAGCAAAGAAATGGGCCATCAAGAAAGTGGGGTGGTGCCAAATAAACTAAGCCCCTTGGTCTTGTTTTAAAATAGAATGTAGTGATACATGCTTTAATAAGCTGTGTTTGAGTCAGGACATCAGATGTGTTTTCAACAACCAAAAAGGGGGGCAGAGGGGAGTGGGTAGAAAGAAGGGAAAAACACTCTGCGACATAGTCCCTCCCTCCTGTAACCCAGGGAGCACAGACCTACCAGGAGCTGGGCAGGACTGTGGGATGCAGGATGCTGGTTGCTGGAACTGGCCTCCCTATTTCTCGCGTCACGGCCCCAAAGGCCAATTCTTGGGCAGGTTTTCTGAACTGCTTAATAATCGCTGTGCATTTGATACTAAACCAAATGGGCAGCCTGAATTCTACCCTGAGGGGACTATTGTCTTCTCCTGGAGAAGATACTTGAGGAGGCCATTGCATGGCCAGAGTTCCTTCCTGTTTGGGCCCTGAGTGACCAGGGAGAGCCAAGCAGATATGTCGGCACCCTTTCTGGGGTCCTTGTTTTCCCACCTGTGTTCTGAGAAGAGAACTGGACTTTTGAACCTATGACCAAACTCAGTTTCTGAATCTCTCCATTAATAAATGTTCACATCTAACCAGCCCTGCCATGTGCTAACCCACACTGGAAAGCAAGGTGATCGCTCTGTTTTCTGTTGACTGTTAATGTCCTAATTTAGTTAAAAGTCTCTAGCCTGGGTCAGAGCCCCAGTTAGGCTGTGTCTCCAGCGGCAGCCAGACTTGCTCTAAGCAGCACTCAGGTGGCCCCCTCACCTGTTTTTGCCTTTGCAGCCTCTCTACTGGAGGCTGCTGGGTCAGACTCAAGAACACATTCAGGCAGATGGGCAGTGGGTTTAGACCTCAGGGAGACCTGAGACAGGTGAGGATGTCTCCCAGTAACTGCTGCCCAGTTAGCTGGGGGGACAGCTCACCACCCACTGCCACTCACAGCAGTGCCAGCTGGCTTAGCCCTTGGGGTGTCCTGGGTGTGTCTGGGCTGAGGTGGGTCTTGCCAGACTTTGTTCTGGGCCGCTCTGCCCACGCTTCCTTTCTAAGTGTGAGAGGGTCCTGGAGTCAGAGTTGCCCTCACTGGTGGTCTGAGTCATTACAGTGATGTTAAGGTTACTTTCTGTAAGGAATGGGAGGTGGCTCCAAGTTCAAATAAATGATAGAACTTTTATTAAAGCTGAGCTAGTTTCTTTACTGCAGGACTTCTCAGGGTCATTAATGTGATAATGTACTTTAGGACTCTCCAAAAGGGAGATGGGGTAGGAAAGGCTGCCACTACCCTTTCACCCACAATTACTGAGCTGAACACACATCATCAAATACTAGGACTGGAAGGGACTCCTGAGCTCAAGTAGCTCCAGCTTCATCATTTTATAGACAAGGCTGAGGCCAAGTGAGGGAAAGCCATGTCCCCATGTCTCCCTGCTAATAAGTGGCCTGACCGACAGAAAGAAAAAGAGAAGTACAGGATGGTCTCACTTATATGAAGGATATAGGGAAAAACAAACAAGCAAATAAGAAAAATTAGAAATAACCAACAGAACTGAACAATAGAGCAAGAGAGGAGGAAGAAGAAAACGGGGGAGGCAGAAGGCACAAAAGAATAAGATGGTCAACAGGTGTTAAGGAAATGGGAAAACCCTGGGGTACACAATAATATAATATAGATATAGATGTAGAGAGAGAAAATTTTTTAAATTAGATTAATTTTTAAAATTAAATTAAAAATTAAATTAATTTTTAAAATTGTAAAATGTCTATCATAGCATAATCTGATTGATAAAAGTAAATTTTATATTTATTGAAAAATAATTATATATATTTGCTTTGGGTTAAAAAAATAAAATAAATATCATAGACCAAAAAGGAAAAAAAAAGATACCTGAAATGCAGGCTACTAATCTGTAGTAAATACACTGAAAAACTATGCTATTTTAGTAATTGTTTAGTGATGTAATTGTATGTAGGTTTGTATCAGAATAAAGATAGAAAATAAACGCAAAAAAAAAAAAAAGTGGCCTGGCTGAGATTAGGTGGGTGGTGTTGCTATTCCCCCAAGATTACCATTCCCAACTCTTCCCTCAGTCTCCTCCATGAACCCCATGAAGCAGTCTTGGGAAACCTCACTCAACATTAGATTGGGCCTCAACATGCCTGCCCCTGGCACTAAACCCACAAGTACAGCTTTAGGCCCTCCAGGAGAGTCAGAGCAAAGCGGGCTCTGATGACAAGTCAGTGCAGGGCTAGAAGTACCCTCAGGTAACCTCTGGCAGGAGCTGGGAACATGTGGCCTCAGCCTATGTGACACTGGCCTTTGCCTTGCTGCAGGCTGGAGAAGTCAAGTCAAGTTCGCACAGTGTCCAGCAGCAATTTATTCTTTAAAGGGAGCCGGTTCCGATACAGGTAAATAGTGACAGTAAGTAACCACTGTGGACCTATATTCAGACTTTCCTCTAGAGAACAGCCACCCAGGGTCCTTGCCCTTATGAGAGACATTGGAAATGCCCAGAAACGTCTGTGGTTTCCATCTAACTCTCCTGTCTCCTACCTCTTGATTCTTTCCTTCCCTGCAGATATTTGTTGGGGTCTAAACTGTCTCTTCCCCTCCTGTCCTTACAACAGCAGCAGAATGAGAACTACAGCAGTGATTCTTGCCATGTCTTTCTAAAGATCTCTTTTTGTGTGACATTCTTGACCACCGGGACAATGAGAAATCATTCCTAAATGAGAATGGACGATCCCAGTGACTCCAGAGATAGAAAGCTCGCTAAAATAGGCTGTCAGGACATCTTAGACTCTATACTCTAACAAACAAGCCTTTCCCAGTGACCAAAACATTGGGAAGGGGGGGAGACAAAGGAGGTCCTTTTCCAATGAGCTCATGAATCTGAGCTCTTGGCAAGGAGCCCAGTCTTGGAACACCAGCTCACTTCTTGCCGTTTGCTTTACTGTACTATTTCTAGTGGCCGAGTTGCAAAAGAAGTAATGGAGTCCAGTGCCAAGATCAAACGGGAGCCGCCGGAAATACACAGGTAAATAACCAGGGGCTTCCCCCCAAATCAGCTCCATCTCAGGTCCCAGAATTCAAGAGTGCATTTGAGTGTTATGAACATTCTGGCCCTAGTGTCTCCCAAATGTGGAAGGAGAAAGGAGAGGAGGGTAAGGAAACCACTCTCCACTAACAGTGTGGGGGAATGTATTGACCTGGGTACCCCTGAACCTGAATGGAGAGGGGACACAGCAGTGACAGAGTCAGGAGCCTCCTTCCTGGGTAATTGTCTTATATTCTCCCAAGTTTTGAAATTGGTCCTAGACAACAGGAGGACATATCCAAGCAGCAAGATTTCATGGGTTCTGAAGTCAGTCCGTTACAAGAAGCCCAATAGCCCTGTCACCCTGGTTCTAAAGTAGTTTACAGTAGGATCCAGGCTTCAGGTATAACTGTCAGTCAGACACTGCAGAAGCTCATCTCCTGATAAGACTCAGAATATGACCAGGCAGTAATCCCAGCTACCTGAGAGGCTGAGGCTAAGAATCACTTGAGTCCACGAGTTCAGGACAACACTGGGCAACATAGTTTCTAAAAAAAAAAAATAAATAAAGGCCAGGCATGGTGGTGCATGCCTTTAATCACAGCCTACAGAAACGAGGGTGAAGCTAAGAATCACTTGAGTCCTCAGGTTCAAGACCTGCCCGGGGGTTCGAGACCCGCCCGGGGCAACACAGCAAGACCTAGTCTCAAAAAATAGCTGGGCGTGGTGGTGCGTGCCTATAATCCTAGCTACCTGGGAGGCTGACGCTTGAGTCCATGGTATCCCGGGCAACGTGAGCCTGCAGTTCCCCAGGCAAAAAAAAAAACAAAACCTAGTCTCAAAAAAAAAAAAAAAAAATAGAATATGACCAGCCAGGAGGCCAAGGTCAGGGCAGCAGGCCTGCCCCATGTTCTCATTCTTGGCAGCAGCACAGCAGCCCCTGGCACCAGCACCTGTTGAAAGTTCAGGAGGCTGCTGTTCTCACTCTTTGGGCATGTTTCCATGAGTATTGGTCACTTCGAAGCCCTCCTCCCTGACAGTTCTGCCCCCAGAGACCAGTGGCACCATCACCACTCTAGAGAACAACTCAGGCCAGGCACAGTGGCTCATGCCTGTAAACTTCAGCCTATGAAGCGGCTGGGGCTAGGGATCATGGTTCAAGTCCTGCTTGGGTCAACAAAGCAAGACCTAGTCCCAAAAAATAGCTGGGTATGGTGGCGTGCACCTATAATCCCAGCTACCTGGGAAGCTGAGGCTGGGGATTGCTTGGGTCTGTGGTACCCCAGGCAACAGGAGCCTGCAGTTCCATGGGCAAATAGCAAGACCTAGTCTCCAAAAAAGAAAGAAAGAAAGAAAGAAAGAACAACTCAGGTGCGTTTGCAATGCAAGAAGGTGGAGGAGTTTGTAGTTGTGTCTCTGACTGGAATCTAGAGACTGAAAGTAAAAAGCAGGTATGAGATATCTGAAAACAAACAAAATACAGCCAGCTATCCTACTAGTCACTCCTCAACTTCAGTCCCAGCTACTCTGTCTGTGCACTGACTTGACAGTGTCCTCCTCCTCTTTAACCTCAGAGCAGGGATGGTCCCCAGCCGCAGCTGTCCCTCCATAACCCATGGCCCAAGGCTGAGCAGCGTCCCCAGGACCCGGAGAAGAGCTGTTCACATCTCAATCATGGAAGGTGAGGACTGCTGGGTTTCTCCAAGCTGTGACTTGGGCTCCTGAGGGCACACAAGCAGATTCGCATGAGAGAATCTTCTCCAGGAATCGAGAGGTTTCACTCAGTGAACGGGAACTGGCCAGATGTCAGGTAATGGGGAGCTCCAACCCAGAGCTGCCAAGCTGTAGTACGAGCCCAGATCACAGACCTGAGCATGCTGGGAGAGACCTTAGGGAGACCATTCAGCATCTACCAGGCTCCATGCGCTTCTGAAAGTTTCATCAAAAGGCTTTTCACTAGTTTTCCAGATCTCAAAACAAGCTTAAATGATCAGGGCACCTGAGGTAATTAACCAAGATAGGAATAAAAAAAAAGTATTCCAATAGCTGCCACCACCTTCTACGTCAGTGGCAGATAGATATCTGTACTTTTGCTCTCTGAATTCCCAGCCATCGTCTCAGGAAATCACTGTGCCCCATCACTCTCCCCACTTCCTTCCTTCGGGAAGAGGCAGAGGTGTGAGTCTGCATATCTTAGCTAGCCAAGCAGCCAGCAGCTGAGGTAACAGCTCCCTACTCCCTGGTTGACTGAGATGTTGGGAGATACTGAGGACTGCCAGTGTCTCCGGCCACCATCACTGACCTCACCCCCAAGCGAGACACAGGCTGGACGCTGTGCTTCCATTCTGGGAGATGGTGGTTTCTGTGGGACTTCAAGTTTTCAGGAGCAGGAAATTGCAGGCTGACTTCAAACCTGCCTGTCTTGGAAACAAGAGGGGTCTTTGCCATTCCTGTGAGAATGCTCCCTGCAGGGAAACGAAGGCTCAGTTAGGAAGGACATCACTGCACTGCTGTTCTCCTGGGATATGCTGTTCTCTGGGTTTGTGCTCAGACTTTTCTGATGTTAATATTGGGATATGTCAGGCCTGTCCCCATCAACACGCTCATTTTAAAGCAGATCAGGTTTTTAACGTGACCACACTTTATTTATTTACAACATTTAAACAAGTAAATGAGCAAAGAGTCCCCAAGACTGGGGAAGGGGGGAACCCTGCTTTTCTCACCACACAGTCTAGTCAAAGACTCTCACTTCAAGTCCCACTTGGGCTGTCTTCCAACCATGTGTGCCAGAGAAGATAGCAACATCTTCAGCTCCAGGGTCCTCAGCCTCTCCAAGCTTCTTTAAACTTTTTCAGCAAATACTGACGCAAAATCAACTTATATAAATCCCTGGTTCTCTCCAGGTACCAGCTTTCCAGCTTCCAAACAAAACAAGCCTATTTCCTGTCCTGCATCACCTCTCACTCTGGCGCCATATGACGTTCTTCCTTTAGCCCTGTGTTCCACAGCGTCTGGCCACAATGCTACTGCCCAGGCAGTTGTCCCTTCCAGGCTTCTGCAGCCACATGCCTGGACACACCATGGCTCCAGGACACACCAGCCACCTGGGCCACACTCTTTTTTTTTTTTTTTTTTCATTAAATGGTTTTTGGGATACCTCCCCCTTCCTCCTCCCTCTGGAGCCCCCTACAGTAACTCTCTCAAATCCTGTTCTTTGTTGTTTGCTGGTCTGTGTTAAATCCATCCGTCTCTTTCTTTCCTGTGGCAATGTTCTTTCACTAGGTGATTAGGCCACACTCTTGCACACTTCAAGTCTCTATTGAGGGGAGGAGAGGATCTTTACTGTCAGACCTCGCCCACCCACAAGGGTAGTAATGATACAGCCCAATTTTCAGCTGCATCACAAAAAAGAGGGCCCTTGGCTCCCCATCCAGCCATGGCACTCACTATCAATGTTAATCTCAGGGCTAAGCCCCGGGCCACCATGCCTAGTATGGAGCCTCAGTCTCAGAGCTGAGCCCCTAAGGTCATCAAGTTTCTTGGTTATTTGTGTCTTTGATGTTCCATCTGTAAAACAGGAGCCTCTTCTTGGCCTCTTCCTCCATAGGTTGTGAGGAAGCATATACACACAGAAGTTCCTGAAAGAGATGAAAGCATTCCTAGGCAGGTTGCAAGCACCAGACAGAGATCCTTGCAGGGAGGCGAAGGACAAGGTTCCTGCCTGAGCTCTGCCACATACTTTCTAGGGCAGACGGCCTAACCTCTGTGAGCTTGTTACCCACACAGGGGTGGGGTATGGTTGTGGGTATGGGGGGGGGGGGTCTTGTCAATGGCAATTAGAATTACTGCACCAGATACAAAATTACTGAGATTCTGTCTGTCATCAGACAGCCTCCAGGTTTGGCCTCGGGTCTTAGGCTGAAATGAGCATAGCTCTTCTTTTGGGCTGTTGATCTTGAAGGAGCTTTTTTTCCTCTTGGTGACCTTCTTCCCCGCAAATAGGAGGGGACCTACATGCATTTCTGCTCCCCCAAATATCCTGAGATGAAAGACCGAGGCTGTCCAAATCAGAATGGCCGCCAAGCAGGGTGAGCAGAGTCCAGAGGCATCTTCACACCCTCCCTGGATAAGCTGGAGGCTGCCATGGGTCCCCACCCATTGTGGCTGAGCCTCCATCCTCCTCCCAAAATATACCACCTTCTGCTGCACTGAGTCCAAAATAGTCACCCGTGTCTGCAAATGCAAGGGAAGGCCGCTCAGGAAGCTTTGGGAGTGCAGCCTCCCGAAGGTATGTCCTCAAAGCCTCAATCTGTAGAATTTTACCCTGACCAGATCACACCATCACAGGCCTCCACGCACCATTCCCCAAGCCAGCTTACCCTTCACACCAGGAGCCAGGTGCCTTCCAATCCAGCACAGCCCTCAGCAGGACATCTCGGCCAGCATGGGAGAGGGAGGGCTGAAACCAAGTACCACCCTGGCAGAGCAGGAAGAGTAAGAAGGGTATCTGGCATGGGTGCAGATGAACTAAGACATTAGCAGTTAGTGGTTCTGCCAATACAGAGGCTACAGGTATGAAGCTGGTCATGGTGGCGCACACCTGTTATCCAAGTGCTGGGAGGCAGGAGGCTTGGGATCGCTTGAGTTCATGGGTTCAAGACTACACCAGGCAACGTAGCAACACCTGGTCTTGAAAAAGCAGCCGGGTGCTGTGGTGGGTGCCTGTAATCCCAGCTACCTGGGAGGCTGAGGCTGGGGATCACTTGAGTCCACAGTACCCTGGGCAACTTGAGTCTGTGGTGCCCCAGGCAACATAGCAAGACCTAGTCTCAAATAAAAAAAAAAAAAAAATTAAAAAAAAAAAAAAAAAAAAAGAGGCGAGCTTCTGACTCACCTGTCCAGGGCAGGAACAAGAGCCCTGTGCTGGGAATCCCAAAGAGACACAGACACTTGAAATTGGTTCACGCTCCAGAAGGCCATCTTTCCTGCAGCCCAGGTGCCTGTATCACGAAATCCTTTGGCTGTTTCAGAGAGAGAAGCTTTGTCTGCCTTCTCCAAGAACAATGGGGAAAACTGCAAACACAGGACTATAACATTATAGTTTCAGTGAAGCCATGTAACTCCAGAACCCTTAAAAACAATGACTGTATCGGTCGGTCTTGCCCTCTTCTCGGGGATGCTGGGAGACCACTTGTCATTAGCACCAGCCTAGACCAAAGAGGATGCTCACCTATGTGTTCCTTTCACCCTGTGGGGCACCTTGCAGCAGGGAGTCAAATAGAGACTTGATGGGAAGGGGGGGTGAGGGGGGGGCTGGACGCCTCCCACTTCCCAGGCCCTCCACCTCACCATTTGGAGATGCTCAGTACAAAGGCCAATAATTATAGCTTCACAATCTGGATTTGGGGGGGCATCCTGCTCCCCCCCCCACTAAGATTGTTCCCTGCCCTCTATCCCTCAGCCTCTGTAAAATCTAGGGTCCTTATATGGGCTTCAGGAAAACAGCTACAGGCTTCAGAAGTGTTACTTTTTATGGCTCTGGGTACTTCAGAGGGAATCCAGTTCCCTGATAACGCTGGCCTCTCAGAGCCGTACTCTCCCCGCAGCTCAGCTAGCAGAGCGTCACTCCTGCCTGGGAGGCAGCGCAAAGGGAAGGCCATGTCTGAGAGCAGCAAAAATTCTTTGGCGCTAGTTGGTTTTCCATCCTTCTCTATATCCCCTCTACCTGGCTGGTTTCCAAGAAGAAATCAGCTAGTTTCCACTGGAGAAGTACCTGCCTCTCTGGACCACGATGGGGAAGAGTCTGATTAAGATTCGCACCCGAGTCCCCGTCCAGCTCCGGCTTACTAATCACTGCCTCCGGCCCCTGAGCGTGCGCATCCTGAGGATGGGGCCCCTGCTCCGGGCAAGGCTCCTGACCGTGCAGTCCCCAGCCCCCTTGGCCACTACCCCTGGGCAAGGCAGTTCACCGGAGCACCTCCAAGGTAAAAAAGATACTGCTCTGCTTTGCCGCCTGCTTGCCCAGACCCCACCCATGGCACCCAGGCCACTCCATCCCAGAATAACAGCTCTGATGGTAGTGAGGGGGTGGTGGTTTCTAGTGCAACCCAAACCTCCATACAGGACTAACCTGACATGGGAGTGCTCATCTCACAGTAAGGCTTTCTACTGAATAAGAGATTAACATTTGCCGACTGATTCCGTCAGGCTCCCTGCGCTGGAAATGCACACCTAGCCATTATCTGGTTGGCTGAGCACATCCACAACTCACTCTTTTGGTGACTAACCCATCCTCTCCAAGGTTACAGCCTCTGCCTCTCCTTCCCCTTAGGGAAGGCTTAGAGCTTAATCGCAGGGCAAATTACGCTCACAGTGAAGAGGCTCTGACAGCTATGCCCGTTGCCATGTGGAAGGTCAGGCGGCCAGTTATGCTTGTGAGGGGACAGGTCCTTGAAATGCTATTTTCCTACCAGTTTCTTGGGCAGTCAGGACCTAAATCTGAAGTGGGACAGGCAGCAGACTGAATTCATCCTCCTGGGTTCCACTGCCAGCAGTGCTGTTAAGTAGAAAGAGGCCTATATTCTGCCCTTGGCTTTGCCATTACCATCTGCGCCATCTTAGGCAAGTTCCGTAAACTCCCACGCTCACTACTTCATGGAGTTATGGAAAGTACAGCGAAAATGCTCTATTAAAAAAATGACTGATTGGCCGGGCACAGTGGCTCGTGCCTGTTAGCTTCAGCCTATGAAGTGGCGGGGGCTAGGGATCGCGGTTCGAGTTCCGCCTGGGGCCCATGGTGAGACCGAGTTCCAAAAAAAAAAATAGCTGGGCGTGGTGGTGCGCGCCTGTAATCCCAGCTACCTGGGAAGCTGAGGCTGGGGACTGCTTGAGTCTGTGGTACCCCGGGCAACGAGAGCCTGCAGTTCCACAGGCAAAAATAGCGAGACCTAGTCTCAAAAAAAAAAAAAAAAAAAAAAAGACTGATTTAAGATCTTATCTCAGGAACAGACAAAATACAATTCTGATCTTGAGGATCTTCTGCAAGCAGAAGCGGAGAACAAATACATTAAATGCTGAGGTAGTGGGAGTGTTAATGGCTAGCAGGGGGCAGCCATCACCACACTCACAGACCCCGCTACACCCCGTATGTGACCCAGATTCCAGGGTTCATTCTGGGAATCCTTAATGGCACCTACACTGAGACAAGGTTGGGGAAACTGGGCAGACAAGCTGCCTGGATGCACAGGGCCACATCACAAGGGACCCAAGGAAGAGAGGACACACCAAAAGGGATTCTTTACAAAGACTTTTGGGCTTCTGAAGCTCACCCTGAACCAGGGGCTAGTGAAGTGAATTCCAGAACAACAGAGCTAGAAACCTGGCTTCACTGTCATAGGTCACTCATACCCAGGTCACTCGGGAAGAAAAAGATAGCTTAACACCTCCACAATGGCCATGGTAGAAAACAGCAGAAATACGGAGCTAGTTCCTTGGAAGCACCGTGATGTGGGCCACACTTGATGCTGGCAGCCCATATCCTATGGCCTGGTAGCTGCTGTTTGGTGGTGGGACTCATCAGCTCCTATTTATCTCTGCTCCAGAGCTTGGGCCCTGGAAAGAAATGTTGCATCTAAAAGTAAAGATAGTAGATAATCACTTTCTTCTAGCATATAGAACAGAATTTTCCCACTAATCCAGTAAGATCTCAGACTTTATATTCTGGAATGTCTCAAAATAGGGGCACTATCAGCCTAACCTAAGGTGCAGAGGGAAGGAGCTGGCTGGTAGGGACCCTCCACACCTTCAGAGGGCACTTAGGAGGCGTGGTCTCTGCTCATGACAAAATCTCGGGACAGCTAGAGCTGGGAGGTTGGAGACCAAGAGCAGTTGCAAAAGCCCAGAAGGTGACCTCTCCAAATTCAGAGTCAAGTGCTAGATTGTTAGAGGGACACTCAGCACCAGAATCAGTATCTGGTAAAGTCCAGTTAGGCTAGATGGTTTCCTGCTCCCCATTCCTACCCCTCAAAGCCCACAGACCAAGAGGCAAACAAGCTCCTGAACTGTGCTCTCCCTCCCCCCATAGTCTGTGATTCAGAATTTTTTTCAAATTGGGGTTAACCCAGTCCCAGGACATCAAAGGCAGGAAGGCAGACTCTAACCAATCAGGCTAAAACCATGAGCAAAGAGGGAAAAATAACTTCCCACCACAACCATTCTGATTGCTGCTGCTGCTTCTGGCCTATTGTTCTTTCCATGGATATAATTTTAAGGTTTACTCTCAGCAACTTCCAAATATGGTATCAACTATAGTCACTGTGCTGAAATTAAATCTGCTTACCTTGTAACTGGAAGGCTGTACCTGTTGCCTACCTTCACCCATTTCACCCACCCCACCTGCCTCAGGCAACCAGCAGTCTACTCTCTGTATCTTTGAGCTGAGGTTTTGTTTGCTGATCTTCTCAGGCTCCACATATGAGATGACGGTCTTCTGTAACTTATCTCATTCAGCAAACCACCCTCAAGGTCCCTTCGTATTGTCGCAAGTGGCAAGATTCCCTCCTTATCTGGCTCCCCTTCACTATCCACTGGGCCATCAATGGTGGTTGTTTCCATTCAGAAATGACTCTGAACTGTAGGTATCTTGTGTTTTCCTTTTCTCTGCATGTGAACAACCAGAAGTGGGATTAATGGACAACATAGTTCTGTTTTCAATTTCTTGAGGAATCTCGATATTGTTTTCATAGCAGTGTGCCAGTTTACCTTCCCACCAGTGGCATACAGGGATTTCCCTTTCTCCACAGTCCATGCCTGCACTTGTTAGTTGTCTTTCTGATAAAAGTCATTCTGACAAGAGATACTGTCTCATTACGGTTTTGACTTAACATGCCCTGATGATTGAGGCTGAGCATCTTTTCACATACCTATAGGCCATTTGTTTGTCCTCTTTGGAAAAATGTCTATGGAGCCTATTTTCAAATGGATTTTTTTTTTTGGACTGTTAATTATATGAACTCTAAATATCTTCTCCCATTTGGCAGGTGGTCTATTCATTTCTTGATTTCCTTTGTTGCGCAGGAGCTTTTTAGTTTTATGTAGTTCCATTTGTTTGTTTTGGGTTTTGGTGCCTTTGCTTTTGGAACCAGATCCAAAAATTCACGGCCAAGAGAGATGTCAATGGTTTCTACTTGGAGTTTTGTTTTTGATGCTACAATCAAGTCTTTGATACACTTTGAGTTAATTTTTGCGGAGGGTATAAAATAGTGATCCAGTTTCATTCTTCTTGTCCAGTCTTCCAGCATCCTTCATTAAAGATTGTCCTTTCCTGTCGGGCATGGTGGCTCATGCCTGTAAACTTCAGCCTATGAAGCGGCCGGGGCTAAGGATCACGGTTTGAGTCCCGCCTGGGGCCCGTAGCGAGACCTAGTTCCAAAAAAATAGCTAGGCATGGTGACGCGCGCCTGTAACCCCAGCTACCTGGGAAGCTGAGACTGGGGATTGTTTGAGTCTGTGATACCCCGGGCAATGAGAGCCTGTGGTTCCATGGGCAAAAATAGCGAGACCTAGTCTCAAAAAAAAAAAAAATATTGTCCTTTTCATATCCTTGGCTCTAGTCATTGAACTACACGCCTGTTCTTTATGCAATAACATCTTTGGGATACTACAGATCTGCCAGACTATGTAGGCTCCTTGTTTAAATTTGGTCCTAGGTATTTTTTTCTCTTGTGCTCTTCTGAATCTATCAAAACAGAGTGCAGCAGCCACCACTGCTGATCATGGGGGCGGGGGGGGGACAACTCCAGGTTGCGGTGGTCACATAAAACAAAGGGTGCTGTCCCCACTGGACAACGAAGTGTACGGGGGACACAGGACACCTACTCGAGCTCTTTTGTCTTCCCAGGCCTAGAGTCCCTGCGGGACAGTGCCCACTCCACCCCCGTGCGTTCCTCCTCCCACGGGGACAGCTTCCTGCCTCACGTGAGGAGCAGTCGGGCAGACAGCAATGAGCGAGTCGCCGTGATTGCGGATGAGGCCTACAGCCCCGCGGACAGCGTGCTGCCTACCCCCGTGGCTGAGCACAGCCTGGAGCTGATGCTGCTGTCCCGGCAGATCAATGGGGCCACCTGCAGCATCGAGGAGGAGAAGGAATCTGAGGCCAGCACCCCGACTGCCGCAGATGTGGAGGCCCTTGGGGGAGAGCTGAGGGCCCTGTGTCAGGGGCACGGCGGGCCGGAGGAACAGGTGAATAAGTTTGTTTTAAGTGTCCTCCGCTTGCTGCTTGTGACCGTGGGACTCCTCTTTGTTTTGCTCCTCCTCCTGATCATCCTTACTGAGTCTGACCTTGACATTGCCTTTTTCCGAGATATCCGCCAGACCCCCGAGTTTGAACAATTCCACTATCAATACTTTTGTCCCCTCAGGCGATGGTTTGCCTGCAAAATCCGCTCAGTGGTGAGCCTGCTCATTGACACCTGAGAAGGCATGACTCCTCCCAATAACTAGCCAGGTGGACCAGGAGCCCGGCTACCCAGTCCCAGCAATGGGACCCATCGCGGAACCATCGGCACATGTACCAAGTCCTCCTCTCATGACTCAAAGTCCACAGCCTAGGAGGGTCATTTCCCAGAAGAGGAAAGGGATAGTCTCCTGCCCTGTCTAAACAAACCGGGAAAACTCATTTCTTTCAAGAGAGGCTCGGCGACTCTGTCATCCTTCCAATTTGCAGGATAATTTTTGCTTTTGAATTTTGATTTTTTTCATAGATGTGTATTATTTTGAAAGTATCAAATAAAAATAATTTATTTTACTATTCCTGATTATTGCAGTGGTGTCACCTAGCGACGTGACACTCACTGAAGACTAGAGACCTGTTGTCTTCTGTGTTCTGCAGGAGCGTTCCCTACTGGGTTCCAGTAGACTCATCACTGCAGCCTCAGCGGGGCAAGGGCCAGGGGTCTGGACGATGGGGACTGCCTAGGTTTTCTTGCCAGACAGAGCGTTTGAAAAAGTAAACACCCGTGTAGAGTGATTAAATGGAAAGTTGCTTCTTATGATGGTCTGAGTTGGATTTTCTTTTCCCTTTTTTTTTTCCAAATCTGAGCAGAGTGGGGATCTGCAGGGACCACCGCTACAGCAGCAGCAGCAGCAGGGGTAGGGTAAGTCTGCCCCCTTAGAATAGAGCCTAGTGGGCCTCGCTATGAGTCTCGTGTAATGAACTTAGACTTCTGTGATTTTTTTTTTTCCCCGAAGAACTTCAAGACTTAGCGTGCGCAGAGGCACTAGCTGAACTCAGTGTGGTACAGCACTTAGCTAGGACTGTCAGAATTATCGGACCAAGTGTAGTTAACAGACCAGAGCTAAGGTACCTGAGAGACTGTTGAGATTCAGAGTGGTACTTATTTTGCACACAACTCCCCCCAAAAGACGATTTCAATTTATATTTTAACAACGAAATGTTATTTTCTTATCAATTCATATTTTGTTTTTACTTTATGGATTAAGAAAATAGAGCCTGATGAACTAAACGATGCAAGAAAGAAACTGATCCTGAGAATGAAAAGCTTCAGAAAATAGAATCCCAAGATCAACAAACAGCCTTGGAAGGGACCAGGAAAAGAATCTCTTTAAATAGGATTTCTAAGAGATGCCTACAAAAGAAGGTGAACGTGGCAGACCAACACTTAGATGTAGGAATACTGCCCCCTAGGGTTCCTCCGCATCAGGAAAATAAAAGTTGTAGGGAAACACTTGCCATCTTTGCTGAGGGAAGCCACGGAAGCCCACAGAAGGACAGCATGTGAAGGGTGAGTGTGGGGTCCGAGGGCTGAGTTCTGCAGCTCACAATAGCTTGTTTCCATCTCAGGGAGTGATTGCCAAGTCATCTGGGGCGTAGGACTTACGTAAGAACTGTCAGTGGACACAGCAGTAGAGCAGCTCTGACACCTCTGATGCTGGGCAGCCCCCAGTGTAGAACAGGATGAGTCACTTGTGATTTTCTCTCCCCAGCTTGTCCCCTGAGATGCCAGAACTATATCCATGTTTAGAACATAGCAGCTGTGGAATAAACGGTTTTGGGTTTTCTGGCTTTTTTTTTTTTCCTTGGGGGGTGGGGTGGGATGGAGGAGGTTTGGAGTGGGGAGTGTTGCCTAATTTTAAATGCACTTTCATGTAGACCAGGGGTCAGCAAACTTCTCTAAAGTGCCAGATCATAAATATTTTCATTTTGACTTGATGGGCCATACTCTGTAGCAACTATTCAGCTCTGTCATCCTGACACCCAACAGTCACAGGTGATAAGGGGTACGGCGGTGTTCCATTCGATTTATAAAAACAGCTGAATCTGGCGCAGGTCATAATCTGCCAAACCCCATCTGGTCCGTAAAACTGCTCCTAATAGTATATTGGGGTAGCAATTCCTTACACGGGTTAAAGGTCTTGGACTATTTCCCAGTGGAGGCACTGGGGTGGCCTATCTGAAGGGTGCTTGACCAACCAACCAGCAAAGAGCTGTAGAATGCCTAGAGGAGCAAGACCAAGCACCACAACGCTAAAAACACACCCAGCAACTACAGACGGAAGGCCTAGCTGATCATTTCCATACCAGCAACAATTTGGGCAGGATGACAAACATCTATTTACTGTGTCAAGACAAACTAGGGGGACCCTAGGAAAACTAGGGAATCACTTCAAACCAACAAGTCACTGCCACTTGTCATCTCCACAGGAAAGATTTTAATTTAGCACAGGACTGAAATGAAAGGTATTCTTAGAGAGGAAAAGGTTGTTAGGAAACAGAGGGATGGTTTTAACCAGGATATGTACTATCTTATGCAACATAGCAGATTACCTTTAGTGTAGTGTTCCTACCTCAGTCTGTAGAAATGGTGTTTCTATGCAGTAAGTGATCACCTCGACTCCGACCTTTCGTATTCACATGAAAGAGGCGGTATTCCATGTCCCATACCTTGTGTCTAGACTCCCAACAATATAGTCATACCACTTCCAACAGCTGGATTTTGCTCTCTGAATAGAAACTTTCAGTTGTTTTCTCCCAGGGCTTATCCCAGAAAATACAAGAGATTTCCTTCAATTTGCTTTTCAGATATGACAGCATAACAAACCCCCTTAGTTGGTGACCAGTCTTTTTTAGTATCTGCCCATCATTAAAAATTGTTAACCTTTTAACCTGGTTTTGCTGTGTTCCATTGTTGTCTCCCATTTTCTCTTAGATCTCACTGTAGAAAAAGCAATGATTTCCATAGTTTCATCGATCAGAGGAAATAAAACTCTTAATAATGTACTGCCTCTTTAAGCAGTAGAGGGTAAACTACCTGCAAATGTGAATTTTCTTAGTTTCATTTAAAAATACATAGTTGTTAACCTTTCGTGTGCCAAAAATTCCAACTTAACATTTTCCTTCAAAGCAATGTACCTTTTTCTACATATGCAGTACGTAGTTAGCATAAAATCATTGGTGCCATGAAAATTATTTTTAAACTTAAATAAATATTTAAATATCATAGAAGAGTGGACTCTTTTTTGATTTACACCTGGTGTCACTTTCTCCTCAAAGATACTATCATAAAAGGCTTTTGGTGGGATTTACACAGCTGACTATTGTTCCCTCCTACAATGATGTCATCATTTTTCTTATATCCATCTGTTATTGTCCCTCCCTACATAATAAATGCCATCAGGAACTCAGAAGCTATAAATGTGAAATAATTTTGGAAACAAATCAGACCACATTCTTTTGATGAGGAAAACCAAGAAGTTCTTAGAGCCCAGCTTCTAGTGTTCTTACTCAAGCCAGGAAAAGAGAACAGAAAACACTTCCTGTGAAGGCACTGCAATAAAATGCTATCTCCAGTATAGTAATAAGCCTTATTTACAACTTACAACATAAACATTCATCTGACAATGTAGCCATCACTGTGGTAATGATCTAAATTCTATGAGAATGTAAGGTGAAATCCAGGATATAGTCCCCCATGCTAGTTTATATAATCTAATTGTTCAGATCTAGCCACCCCCTACCCCTACCCTGCCATCTTTCATTCTTCTGCCACATCATCTTCCTGAAGTATCAGGCTATGGCATTCTCCAAATTTTCAGAGGTTCCTGTTACCAGCTGGGGATGGTGGTGCACGGCTGTAATCCCAGTTACCTGGGCTAGGAATCACTTGAGTCCATGGGTTCAAGACAACCTTGGGCAACAAACAGCAAGACCTAGTCTCTTATAAATAAAAAATAAAATAATATTCAGTGCTCTGTTCTCAATGGAGTTTTTATTTTTAATTGATATGCCACTGGTACATCATTAGTATGTTGGACATATAGTATTTCCCCACTTGGGTGTAAACACAGTAGTGTACCCTCCATGGTTTTATGATAAGTCTTTGCTTAAACTGATGTGGAGAGTAAAAAGCCTAAGAACCCTTGATACAGTTGGCTTCCCATAACCCTAGAGATTTACAGTGGACATACCTGTGCACATGGGTACCAGCACCCATTTCCAGTTTAGGGGTCCTCAACTATAGCCAGGCCACTCTGCAGCTGAACACAACTTCTGCTTTTAGCTCACAAACAGGATTCCTTCAACTCCCTAAAAGTTGCTGACACCATAGTAATACAGGCAAATGAGATGTTTAAAGTATTTCCTCTTGCACAACTTCTATTTAAAAATAAAAATACGTTCAAACATTTTACTCCTTATTCTGAGTAACTGTTAAATGGTCCCTTTCTCACAAAATTCTGCCTTTTCATCTGAATATCCAAAGACATTTATAGTCAAATGAATGAAAGTGCAGGTCTATGCCATCTTAGAAGTGAAACTCATTACTGCCATCCATGCCATACCAAAAAGAAAATCCCAAAAATACTCCAAAATGCATTGAAAAGAGACAGTCCAATAAGCAAGACACTTAAGTTTTTGGAATCTGAAATTGGCATATTCATCTTCTCAGGTGTTTGTTCCTCATGCAGGTGTACCATGTAGTGGCTTCAAAGATTCAAATCTTTGTAACCACAGTCCTAATGCTCTGTTTCCCTGGAGAACTGCCTTTGTAAAGTTGCCTCTGTGGAAAGTAAATGCAAGGCCAGAATAAAAAAAATATAAGATTTAATCAATTCCTAATCATTTGTGTTCTTTCCTCATCTGACCAAGTCTCTCTCCACCCAAAATGACACCTATTTCCTTCCTTAAAGTCACACACAAAAAAATCCAAGCATCTCAAAATAAGTGGAATTCAGAGTGTACATGCTTAAGAGATAATCAGAGCCCAGTTTACAAAACAGGTTTAACCCAAAAGGAGAATGCAATCATAACACACACATAATTTCAGCAGCCACACTAGCCACATCATTTTAAGTGAGTCTCTGGGATGTGTACCTTCACAAGAGATTAGTTTTAGAATATCCTAAGGGAGACCATTTTCCTTTACGTGCATCATAGATTTTAAGACATCTCCATTGTAAAGTTTCCCACTGTGAAAAACAAGTCCCCACTCACTCTCTTCCATTGCTGCATTGTCCCAAGAAGATAGAACTCTAAGGCCGGGCATGGTGGCACATGCCTGTAGGTGGCAGCCTAGGAAGCCATGTCCAGGGCCAGGGATCGTGGTTTGAGTCCCGCTGGGGGCACGTAGCGAGACATAGTCCAAAAAAATAGCTGGGCGTCGCCTGTAATCCCAGCTACCTGGGAAGCTGGGGATTGCTTGAGTCTGTGGTACCCCCGGCAGTGTGAGCCTGCCGTTCCACAGGCAAAAATTGTAAGACCTAGTCTCAAAAATAAATAAAAAAATAAACATTTACAAAGCTGCAATGACAAACCACAAAAGGAGAAAAATCAGAAATTTGATAACATTTATTTCAGAAGCCAGGTAATTGCCATCAAGTTTTCAAAGTGTAAAAAATGATATTAAGTTGTTAGCATCTTTAAAAAAAATTTCCACAGAAATGTTCACTTGAAGATCTGTAAAATTAGGTGTTATAAAAAAGAAAATGAAGCCTAAACATTTCAATTACTATTCCCAAGATAATTTAAATAAAACTCCACTTAGCTTTACTTTCCATTTCATAAATTAGTATTTCTAACTAGCTCATCATTATCACCAAAAAAATACATTCTAGTCCTTATAAATACGTACAACCTATTAATAAATGAGACTCAAAACACTTAAATTTGAATCACAGAGAAGGAAATTATTTAGGAAAGAATTAGTCAAGGAAATTATACATGTCACTTTATTTCCATGACATACAATTATGAGAAGATAATATTTCCTCTTAGAAATCAAATATACTGCCAAAGCTATTTACAATAGTCTTTTATTAGTACTTTAGCAATGAAGAACAATAAAAAGTTTGATAGGTAATATTTCACAGTAGAATTAGTCACTGATTTAGTAGTTCCCCTCCCAATAACAGACAGATTTAAACTGCTGTAACTGCTGAATATTTCTACAGAGAAATGCCAAAGTAGTATTTACACAATATCACCTCAGTGTTTGCTTCGGCAGTACATATACACAATATCACCTCAGAGTAGGAAGAGGAATGAAGATACTGACCTAATAGGCTACTGAAACCCCTCTGGAGAATTTAAACACAGGAGAGATGGAGCTGTCTGGGACCTTATTAGGCGCTAGGTTCACTTTTTTTTTTTTTTTTTTTTTTTTT
>PVHY01003641.1:32613-104946 GCA_004024945.1 Uropsilus gracilis | reverse complement strand
TTTTGATTTACATTTCTCTGATTGCTAGTGATATTGAGCAATTTTTCATGTGTCTGTTGGCCATTTGTATTTCCTCTTTGGAGAAATGTCTTTTTAGTTCTTCTCCCCACTTTTTGATAGGGTATCTTGTTTTGTTTTAGTTTAGTTGTGTGAGTTCCTTGTAGATCAGTGTTATTAATCCCTTATCACTCTTTTGGAGGGTGAAAATTTTTTCCCATTTGGTTGGGCTTCTTTTAGTTTTTTTCTGTTGTCTCTTTTGCCGTGCAGAAGCCTTTTAGTTTGATGAAGTCCCATCTGTTTATGTTTTCCTTCAATTTTTTGCCTTCTGCAGATGATTCCAGAAAGGGATTTCTGAATTGTAATTCATGGAGGGTTTTACCTATGTTTTCCTCTATGTATGTTATGGTTTCAGGTCTGATATCTAAGTCTTTTATCCATTTTGAATTAGTTTTTGTACATGGTATGAGAAAGATGTCTTGGTCCATTTTTTTGCATGTCTTAGTCCAGTTTTCCCAGCACCATTTGTTGAAGAGACTATCTTTGTTCCAATGTAAGTTTTTCCCTCCTTTGTCAAAGATTAATTGACTATATGTGTGTGGCTTTATTTCCAGATTCTCAATTCTGTTCCATTGGTCTGATTGTCGGTTGTTGTACCAGTACCAAGCCGTTTTAAATATTATATCTTTGTAGTATAGCTTGAAGTCTGGAATAGTTAGTCCTCCATTCTCTCTTTTTTTGGAGAGGAGGTTTTTTGATATTCGAGGTCTTTTGTTATTCCATATGAATTTTTGTAATTTTTGTTCTATCTCTTTAAAGAATGTCATTGGAATTTTAATTTCTTCTTCTTCTGTTTGGCTTTTTGCGTATAGGAAGGCTACTGATTTCTGTGTGTTGATTTTGTAGCCGGCAATCTTACTGAACTGGTTAATTATTTCAAGGAGTTTTTCTGTGGATTTTTTGGGGTTCTCAATTTCATTACTCTTAATTTCACTTCACTGTTTACTGTTAATTTCACTCCACTGTTTAATTGTACTACTTCTCTTAAAACCTAATAGGTACTAGGTTTTAAATGTCCATGATTTGGAGAAGATGGACTATAAGCCATGTTTGATTTTTCATATTTTATAGTTTCTTCCCTTTATAAAGGGAGTCACTGAATTCCCATCAAATAAGCTATCCAATTATTAATAATTTTTGAAATAAATTATTTAATGATGAGGTCAGAAAATAAATTTTAAGCTCATTTGTATGGAGGTGATATTTAACCAAGGGTCAATACAGAGTGAAAAGAAATCATTTGGGACATTATAATGCAAATCAATGGAAAAAACATTCAATGTGAATTGCTATCCTTGCCCTCCCCCCCCCAAAAAAAAAAGAAATTAAAAGGGATGGAGAGTAAATGAGGCTCAATATGTGCTATGCAATTCTATGACATGTCTGAGAGTTTTATAATAGTATGAGGTTGGAAAGTAAGAAGAAGAAGATGGTCTGTTAGACTTTAGTCTTACCCCTGGATATATGTAGATTTCAGAGAATTTTCTTGACTTCCTTGTAACAAAGGTATCTAAGAAAACACACTCAATTCCATATGGCTAAGATGATTATTTTTCTATCTTTATTTATTTATTCATTCCTTTATTTTCTACATTATTGTTCATTTTTGTGCAGTAATCAGTTATTCCAGGGACTACACCTAAGGGGAGGGGGGAACACATCCGTTTAAAGCATAATTCACACCTAAATTGATAAATGCCTTCATTACTTTTATTGAAGAACAAATATTTATTGTTTATTTTCCTTCACCTTACCAATGTCCTAATGGAATCTTCATTCCATATGTTAAAAACGTATCTTTTTATTGTGATTTCTATTTCAAATACTATTTTTTATAAATATAAATATTTTGGGGTTTTAGCTATGTGGTTTTGATAACATGATGATAGAATAGCAAGAATTCTTGTAGTTTTAAACAATAATAATTTATTGTTTCCAAATTAAGAAAAGAGTTCCAGCAAGATAAACTTTTAGAGCCAAGTTCAGGGACAAGTGGACCTTGTTTATAAAAGTTCTGGACTCAGAACATATTAAGTCATCTGTTTTATAAGCCAAATATTTTCATGCAGAATATACTGGAAAATAAGTGGTGAATATTTTCTCCAATGTATCTTAACCACAGACATGAAGACCAACATTTGGTCAGCAGGTAGATGAAGTGAGGGAAAAGGTATGACAGAAAACCAAAGACAGCAGCCTAGGGAACAGGTTGCATGCTGATGCTAATTGTATTTTACATATTGACACTAATTATATTTTAGCTACCAGCTGCTAACTGCCTTTTTCCCCCCCTCATAGATCCTGAGGGTCTGTGGGCAATTGCATCAATTTGCCTTTCCAAGAAGACAACCCTGCATACAATTAAAGTCCCAAGTAATCAAGAAAATGAACAGTTTCTAACTGAAAATGGATATGTATCCTACATATCCTATGTAAAAATCTATAAACTAAACAACCTTTGACATTTTAAACTGAAATTGTGTAAAGAACTTACCAAAAGACAGACTTAAATCTTCTTTTAATGGAAAACTAGTTGGAAAGTGACTGATACTGTCAATGGTTAGCTGAGTGTCTTATTTTTACAATTAAAAATCAGAATTGATTTGACTGGTTATTCACACATTATGTAAACATAATGGAAGGGGACATAATTCCAATTGCTCCCCTCTGGAATGTTCTGTAGTAAGTATTTCTTCTTATGATAATGTATTTTCCTACTAGGGATCATTACCTATACCTCCTAACAGTAGTTGTTCTCTCTAAAGTTTTATTTTCCTAATTTTATACTGCCAAAAACATCCTTGAAATGCTTTGGTGGACAATGAATTCTGGATAATGGGTCCCAAGTAACTGTAGAATTTCTACTTGCTATTTTAAATTAATCACTTTGATAACAAAATAAATTTAAAGATGGCTTGGTAATTTTCACCATAAAATACGATTAATATAGCTTTATTAATTGTGCTCTCTACCTCATTCTTTTTCTATCAGCTGCATCACTGCAGTTCAGAGTAAAACATGAGTGTGAAGATATGCAACAACTCATTGTTTGTTGTACTGAAATGTTATCACTGCAATTAGTCTAGTGATAACACTGCTACTTTAAGTATCTTAGGTTTTCATTATACCATACCTAAGTCTCTTCTCTATGAAAATATTTATTTCATTTATTACTTAATACTTATAAAATTCCAGGCACATCATCTTGTAACAGGAGGCAGGATGTTGAGAGCTGAATGTAGGGTACAAGAGAGGGCTGATGAGAGAGATGGACACAACCACAGAGGCGGGGCTGAATGAAAGTATGCATCATCCAGCAAATTTGAATGACTCCCACAAGTACTTATAAAGGTTTCTGACAAAGGGAAAAAATGGCTCAGGCAAAATCAGATCAGGTAAATATTAATTCCTGTGGAATACTTGAGGGCAGGAGATTCACTTATTAACTTGCTGTAATCTCTTAAGGAAGGTCGTAGAGGGTAAATACTGGAGGAATCGCAACACTGCTGCCCACCTGAGGTCAAATCATTCCATTTCCATTTCCAGTGTTCTGAAGACAGATAAGAGTGGAATGAAGTGTTCTTCATCCCCGCATGAGTCCTGACAGGTTTTAACTTGCAACCTCTGGCAGCAGGCAGATTGTGAAGCAGGGTCCTTGGAGCTGGTGCAGCTGAGAAGGAACACCAATAAGAAGACATTTCCTGGATGAAACACATCTTGAGGGCAAGAAAAGGGCAGTATGGGTGGAGACAATGGGAAGATGAGAAAAACTCCCAAAAAGCTTCACAGAACAGCACCTATTACAGGCTGTGGCCCCAAAAATGCCTTTATGGGCTACAACCCAGAAGATCAGAAATTCCAGGCATTTGTTCACTTAGGGGAAGAGGAAAGTTATGAGAAACTCAAGTTTGAGCTTTGAGAATGGGACCTAGAATTTGGACCTCTGACAGAGAGAACTTGTTGGAATACGTAGAATCTGTATGCTGGAGTGACTTGAAACTAGAAAACTTGGAATCTGTGTACTTCTGACCAGAGTATAACTTTCTAAAAACTTGGACTTTGTGCAAAATGCTGGCTACAGGTCTGAATTGGAGCAAAAGCACCATCTTGGAAGCATTTTAGGATTTAGAAACTAGACAACAACCAGGATGACACCTGTGACCTGAGTGACTTTTGATGGTCTCTCTCTGTCTGTAAATAAATCGTGTTATGCTTTTCCTTAACCGTGGATTGCTTCACAGAAGCCTGTGCAGTTGGAAGAAACCAGAGAGTGCTTGGTTTAAACATTGACCCCTCTTCCTGCTTCTTTTTTTTTTTTTTTTTTTTGATACCTCTTTGTACCCAGTTTCCATCGGTGCCTGGTCAATGCAAGTTGAATAAATGAATTGCACTACAAACTAATGCATTTGAACATGTTCATATATCTTCCAATTCATGACTTCTGTTTTGGGGAAAATTACTTGTTCTTGCCTGAATGATTTACTTTCATGTACTTATTCTGTAGATGTATTGGTGATACTAGCTTGTCTGTTTCTTCATTAACAAAATCTCATTTTCATTTATCGAGTCTAACAAATGTATAGTAAAATGGGATTCATTAATTTCCCCAGATCTTTCTTCCCCTGATTCAGATCTTATAGCTTATAAATGGTTTTTGGGGTCCAAAAAACCTTAGGAACCAAAAATTGGCATGTCTTGATTCACAGTGGTTTCAGATATCTTATAAGAACAAAGTCTATCAGGAGAAATAGGAACAAGTCATATCAGATAGCCAAAATCAAAGGGTTTTCAATTATTTAAATTGTCATTTTAGTTGCAGTCTATGAAAAATGTACTCTTGAACAAAGCACAACCTTTCTTGATATCTGTATTCACAGATTCCAATTAAATATGATAAATATCTCTGAAATTCTCAAACAGCATGTGGAAAAAGCTCATTGATGATAATTAAGAAATTTTCAACAACTGAGAGTACCTGGGGTAGGTAAATAGTGAAAATCACCTCTTTCAAATTTCCCTTCCACTACTGCCCTACGACAATTAAACTCACACTGGTAAGGTTATCACTTCATAAAATTTACCAAATCTCCATCTATCTTTTTTTAAAATTCAAACATGTTACTGAGATGACTGTTTCATTAACAACAGACAAAAGAACACACAATTTACTCTTTCAGTAACTACAGTTTGCATCTCATTTATGTCTTATAAAATCAATTTACCCAACTAGCATTTTAATGGATGATATTCTAGTTAATAGAAAAACATATTTCATTACACAAAAGAAGGATACTTATTAGTTCTTACAGTTATGTATGTACATGTGTACTCTGAATCACAAGGTAAATAGATGTGTGTTTTCAGTAATAGTTAAATGTTGGAGTGTGTCTACATCAACACTATTGAACTTTGGGGGCACAGAGCAGCTTAGAACATTTGGCAGGGTAGAGTTAATGTATTGGCATCTGAAGTAAGGGAGGAAATTGTTAAAGAAAAAAAGCCAGGAGTTCATCCAACATATTATCTGGTGCTTTTTTCACCTGAAGCAGTTCTGTTAGGAAGTAAAACTGTTAAGGGAAAAACATGATTTGGATAATAATTTGATACTTATTTTGCAGCCATCTCAATCCAGGTAGATTCATCATCAGTTCTAGCAGCTAAAGAATGCTGCAGTTTGTGACATTATCTTCACAGGATTTTTAATAGTTGACTGAGGGAAACAGACGGCAAGGAAATTGCTGCTTAGTTTACCTGCAATCTCATTTATTGGAAACTCTTAACAACTAATGAAATGATCTTCTAACCTTTAATTCATACTTATATTTCTCTTCTTGTGCCTTGTAACTGATAAATCTAGGGACATAGGAGGAAGTTGGTAAAAACTTCATGAATTCTTATTAAATTCCCTAAAAATGGAACTCAAAATTCTCATACTTTTTACTCAAATAAATACAGGCTCTCTGTTCATAAATAAGTAGAGGAGAAACTATCTATCTATCTATCTATCTATCTATCTATCTATCTATCTATCTATCTATCTATCTATCTATCTATCTATCTATCTAATCTATCTATTTCCTTTCTTAGACCAGGTCACTCTACTCAATTACAGCTTTCAGACAGCCAACTATCTACAAATTTCTTTCTCCCATTACCTAAGACTTTTGGTCTACAGTTTTTAAAGCCCAAACTGTGATTCTTTTAAACATTCCCCTTACCCTACAGGCACAAGATAGCTGCACCTTGGACAGAGAAAGTTCTCACAGAAGTCAACTGGAGTTTTGTCTGCCTGCCAGCTGCAACATCAGGCCTTAAGTCATCCATTATAAATATTTTTGACACATCAGATTCATGCACATTCAATGCCAGCTGAAAAGGTAAAAAGGTACAGACTTCCCAGTTATTTCATACCTTGAAGGAAAACAAGTCCACTAAAATGATATGCTTTCCTCACTGCAGATGCACTAGAGGGTTATGATGGTCATCTGTCTACACACTGGAAAGAGATGAGCTATTTCTCAGTAAAAGGAAATTATTTTTCTACTGAGGCAAGTTATAGTATGCCACGGAAACTACTTTTTTCGGTTATTCTTCACTTTATAAGAATATTCCAGATAAAATCATAGATTATGTATATGTGCACTTTAATATAATTTTGGCTGTAAGGTAGTTTTATTGTTCTATTAAATAACTCACAGAAAAAAATGACATAAAAAAGAACAAAAAAATCTCCAAAATTGCATAAGACTTACTCTTTTTATTTTTTTAATTGGAATTTTTATATTCTGGGCCTTCCCTTTGTCTTTTAAAATTTTTCTGAAGTACATGAACATACAGCTGATTTTCAAATTATATGATATCTAATTTAAACTCTTAACACTGGAGGAATTCCTCTGGGTTTGTTGATTAGGTACAATTTATATTGTGAAAAAAAAACAGCACTAGTTTGGATATCAAATAAATACCTATATATTAATTTCAGTGGCAAGGCTTACTAATTCTTAAGTAACTATGAATTAATGAACTGAACATATTTGAAATTTGCTTTAATGAAAATATTTGGGGTTATTGAATATTCCATGTATTTCCTCTTCCTCTTTCTTCATTGATTATTATTGTGATATTTGTATAATTCTAAAAGATGAGAATATCATATTGCTAATCTGATAAGGAAATGCAAATATTTGCTTTTCAAGTATTCAAAATTATTATAACCAGATAAATAGAAAGATGTATAGTCAGGCTTTAATGCAGCAAACATATTTAAATTTCTACAATTTACTACACTTTATAAGAATGTTAGGATGTATGAATATAATTGTGTATATCTTTCTCTCTGGTATTTATTTATGTTTACATAACTTACACATATTATGTCCTTTTTTCTACAATATTTGGATGCCATATATAAAAATGTACTCTCTCCATATATGTAGTTTCCAATCCACATGTATTTAGTATTTTTAAAAGTTTATATTTCCATGGCTGCAGTACAATTAGATACAACAACAAAAAAAATGTTCTCACTGTTAAAATTTTGCAACCTTACTACATGGTCCTGTGAATGGCAGAAAACCAGAAATAATTCTGCTGCTACTTATAGTTAATGAGTCATGACAAATCTAAACAACCAAATCATTCAGTAGCATCAAATTTGACCATTCTAGGTTCTGTCTACCCAAAGTCCAATTATTTGAGCAATTAAGTAAAAATGTGGCCAAACTAAATGCCTTGTACTGTGTAAACAGACCATTGGAATGAATAATTACATTTTTAATTGAACTGGCTTATTTGTGGCAATTTGACACAATATAGGTTGTCAAACATCTGGTTATTTTCTCCACATGATTTTAAGCAACAAGTCAAATGAAATAAATTAATTACATTTTTATTCAGTTAAATGAGTTTTTCAACGGAATGTCTTGAACAATTTTGTATTATATATACATAACATACCAGAGTGTATATGTATATGCATATGTACATGTATACACCCTCTGTATGATTATAAGGATTAGACAAGAGATATCAGGCTTGTTTTATGCCAGGCATTGGAATTTTTTAATCCTGGATATATTATCTAATTTAAGTATCAAACAAACTCTAAAAATATGGTTCCAATATTATCTCCATTTTATATATAAAAATGAGATAAAATAACAGAATCACTTTGAGGGAGGCTGGAATTCACTAACTTCAAGACCTGAGATAACTACGCTACAGCAGTCCACATACAAACACACATACAAGAGCAACCAGTGTATTTAATCAATATACTGAAGGAAGATAAAACTCAAATTTGTTGTTCTACCAAATTGATCAGTCAATTCAGTGAGAATCGTCAATCTTGTTGTGTTTATACTTGGCCAAAAATCTATTCCTTTTAACTCAACAGAATGATTCACCTTTGACTTTTCTTTTGTATTCACCCTATGAGACATTACAAAGAGAGTGGCAAATCCCAAGTAGCTCATTGTGGTGTGAAAGAAGCAAGAAAAATATAGATTTTTTCCGAATGCCATAGACTCTTTCAAATGATATGGCTAGAGCAGATATGATGAAACACAGCAATCAATCATTCTGACAACTTGACTTCACATTTAGCCATAAAACCCACAAAAATTCCAAAAGATATCTCCATAATTCCAGTACTTCTCTTACATTTTCTTTATAAAGACATTAAGGTGTAAGTAACAAATATTAGTCAACAACAATCTGTGTGTTCCATGGAAGTTGGTGAAGAAACAGTTGATGCTATATGGAACAAAAGCACTTCGGCATCTACCAAGGAGATTCAGGCCACTATAACGGATGAAGATATACAACACCAACTTAAATGTTCTCTAATTCTCATGGAACTTCAATCATATACTAATGTATGAGTCTTGTGGATACAGAATTAGATTTTCAATTTAAATCAATTTCAAAATGTAAATTATTACATATTTTATTAGAATAAGGGTTTACTGGGGATCTGTGCCTGCCCTGATAGGCAGGTGCTCACAGCTGCTGGCGAGCCTAGGCCAGCAGCTGCACCCACTCAGGAACCATACAGCACCCACTGGGTCCCTCTGCCGTCCGTTGAGCTGCTGGGTAAAGGGGATGCAGGAGCCGGCTGGGACCCCCAGACCTAACCAGCGCGGGCAAGACTGGATCGATCCTTGGTTGGGAGGGGGGAATGACACCTTGGCTGCTTCATCCTCACTCCATTTAGCTCTCAGGAGGACTAAATAGCATAAACGTGCACACAGCGCCATAGAACGGATGAGGGACCAGAAAAGAGCCTGTGCATACACGTGTGTGGGACACAGAACAAGGACTATTCAGAAAGATAGTAGACGCTGGAAAGGAGAAACAACTGTGGTAAAGACCTATCAGACCTGCATCTATGGTCTCATCGGAAACTGATGAATCAAAACCCCATGTGGAACTTGCCACCCAAGGAAACATGGCTCCCTCCCTTGGGAGAAGCCTGCAGAGTCAGGGCATTGGCTCCACAGCAAATCTGCAAACGGACGGAGAGGAGATGATCTGCAAGGTCCTTCAGTGGATGCCTGCCCTCGTCGAGAAACCTCCTCACTGACAATGGCTGGGGGAAAGGATCCCCAAGGCCTGAGGTCAGAGAAAGGAGGGGCAGAGATAGCGGAATGGCAAGGAGATCGTACTGGAGCCAGCAGCTAGAAGACACCGATAGACCCCAAATAAACATGGACTGGGTGCTCCATACAAAGCTAGGACTACAAACCATCAAGCACAGTGTCCGTGGCCCTGGAACACAGTCTCTCATCCAACAAATGGACACAGCCACAGAAAAGGAGACCAAAGGACCAATGAACCCAACATAAACCAAAAAGAACAATGAGAGTGGAGACTGAGTAAGTGAACACTAGGGGGTGGGGGGTGGAGGAGAGAAGATATGCCAGTAGCCATTTATACCTATGTAAGAAATTAAAAGAATTTAGAAGAAAAAAAAAAAAAAAAGAAGGGCTTACTGGAAAGAATAAAATGGCTTTAAAAATAAAAAAATAAACATTTTATAGGAAATTTTATGTATTCTAAAATAACTGTCTGGAATCACAGAATTTAAAAATTGGAAGAGAATTTGAAGGTTACTAAATTGGTCTTAACATTTATTTGCCTGCTAAATAAAAACTATTATTTTTATTATTCATACATTCCTCAAATATTAAGTTAACTTCTAAGTGTTTCCAACCTATATTTAAATGGAATTGTCTTTATATGAGAGATTATCCGTTTCAGGTAAATATATAAGCCTGCAACTGATAAAGAGGTTTATCTTATTTAAGAATTTACTAATTGATTAATTTATCAGATATGGTTTCTTTAGGCATTGAGGGTGTACTGATACATCAAGTCATCAAATATCTGTGTTTACAAAACATGATGACAGTCAATAAGGTTTATAGTAAAATATGTTTATGAGCACAAAAGCAAAATGCCAGCTGCCTTAAACACCACTAAGCTACAATTATAGTTGCTGATCCAGTCAATGTCACCCCCATTTTTATTACTTTATTATATGTCTGTACATACATATTTGTATTTCAGTTATATTGACCATTTCCAATTGTCTACCTGGAAATGTTTATAAATTTTATGAAAAATGAAAAAACATATCAAACAACACTTTTCGATACACATTGCTCTCTGATTTTCTAAAATGTAATCCTCTCCCCCCACATTTAACTTGTTAATAAATTTCACTCTCTGGTAAAGAAGATAGTACCTTCACCAAGATCCCACCATTAAAAAAAAGAAAGGATTTCACCAGGTTTCTTAATTCCCAGCTCATGAAATGTTCTATCCATAACACCATACTGTCCAGTTTCCTAGGGTTAAAACCATTAACAATCATAATAGCTAATATTATCACTTCCAAATTGCATTACACTTATTTGCATATTTTTCTTGATATAGCCATTTCGTGGTTATTTAATTATTTTTCTTTGTGCTTCTTTGTCTCCTTATCACTCTCTTATACATTACATTTGAACTAAAGACACATTTCTGTGCTTGGGAGAATGGTGATTCATAATTTTTGAACTTATCTCTTGAAACACACAAAAATCGTCATGTGAACAGATATATGGGTGTTCTTATTAGAGATAAATTGATTCTCAGATGTAAGGAAATAGGCCACTATTTCTGCTCCAGTAGTCAACAGTGGCACTTCTAGTTATCTGTACCTCAGCATCTGTCACCACCATCACCAAGACTGTCCGCATTAGACTTGTACTGGCACTCTCTACTCTTTATCTTCTCCAGCACCTGTGTTAATCTCAACTCAGATATGTGTATGTACACACATTATCTTCTCTTTTACTTTTCTTTTCCTGACTCATCCTAGTCTGTCTCATTTTTGCACTTCATTCCCTTTTCCTAATCTTTTCCTTCTCCTCCTTTAATTTGTTATTGTCTCAACCAATGGAATTGCCCTACACTCTGGGTGAAAATCCAGGGGGAAAAAGTTTGGTTAACATGTAAAGAATCTCTAAAGAAAGAGAATCAAGCTTAAATGTTGATAATCAGGTCAAAGAAATACCCAAATCAATCTGTTCCTTTACTCTGTAGATTAAACTTAAAAATTCTTCTCTGTCTCTCTCTCTTTCTCTCTCTCCCACACAGTGAATAAAAAACAACATAACTTTCCACTTCCAAGTAATTAAAAATTAGACATTTTTATAGAAAATTGCAAATTTGCCCACTATCACTTTTTATCCAGATACACTTTTTCTAACCACTAGTCTATTTACCGCAAATCAAACCTCTCCTGAAATGCCTTTATGTCAAACAACATAAAATTTAAATTAGAATTAATATAATGTAATAATATTATACACATTGCTATAATTTTTGAATTTCAAACTCATTCATAGTAACAAACAAGTAATGCATTTCAAAACGTTCTCCAAAGGTATTCTTGAGTCCCTCCCACATCTCTCATACTTTGCGTGACTCAAGCGCCACACTGCTGCCAACATTAGGTTCCTGAAACAAAATGGAGCACACAAGTCCCTTCATTTTCTCATACCATTGCTCCTCACTAAGTAACTATTCATTAACCACCTAGATTTCTCCCACCTGCCTCAAATCCACAATGTATTTCTGTGAGAACTTAATGCTGTTTCCAAACACCATAATCTTTGGTTCAGTAAAATCCTCTTCAACTTGTAAAATATGTTTAAGTTGTTTAAATTCTATATTCTCTAAAGCATCCTTGATCCTCATTGATATAACAAATTTTTCCCTTTCTGTCTTGCTAAATGTTTTCCTATTTGTATTATAGGGTTAATAATCTAATGGTTCTCAAACTCTGCGTTGAATCAGTCACCTGGAATGCTGTCAAAATGCAGCAAAAATATAATGCACATGTTAGGTCTCGCCCTAGAATTTTTAATTCCTTAATCTGTGCAGGTGCCGATTAATTTGCATTTTTAACAGGTTTCTAGGTGATATTTCTACAATGGTGCTGGGTTATGTTTAAGAAACAAAACAGTGGTCTAAAGAGTTTAGAAGACTATTAAGTAGCTTCAGTAAAAGATAACAGCTTTCTCAAATATTCAGTTTGCTTAGGACTAGAAAGGCTTATGCTGTTTTTCACCCACACAATTTTACTTTTTATTAAAATACAACTTTAAAAAGAAATTGAGTAGAAGAATTGTGGATGTGGGTAAGGGCACATTAAGAGCAAAGTAACAAATCAAAACTAGTTTTTTTTACTCATTGATATGCCAATGGATAGCTCCCAATATTTAATTTTAAAGTTCTGTAATAATAATAAAAATGTACAATTTCAAAAGGAAATTTTAGCAAACTAAAGTTTCTTCTCAGTAATTAGGTTGTTTCCCTGTGCCAGAAACCCAGGGTATTTTATATTTGTTTCATCATTACAACCAAGTAAAACCCTGAATCTAGGTATTGGGATAATTGTATTGGTAGATAGGAGTATAAATGTTTTTCAGATAAAACCAATCTATGCATAGATTTTAGGATTTGCCATAATTTAGTAGCCTAGTGTGATTCTTTGAAAACCTCAGCTTATTAGGAAAGAATGGCCCTTGCCATATGTGCAGCATTAAGAACATCTGGAAACACCATCAAAGCAAGAAATTTTTTACTTTCCACTGGCATGAAGAAGCCATTGGAAATTTCACAGATGTTTGAATTTCAGGATCCCTGGATAGTAGGAAATTGAAGCAGACTGCTGGCATTGACCAAATGATTTCTCCTAGGAGCTACACTGCTACTCCATGGAGAAAAATGAGAAGCTATTTCTAATGGTAATAAGGTTCTTCCTAAATAAAGTTATGAGTGAATAATCTAATTTGCCTTTGAATGTCATTGTAATGTATATGAGATGAAAATCATTAACACACCCACAGTGGTTAACAGAATCACATAATGATAGAATGTTAGAGAAAGTCATGCATTTCTTTTTTTAGTTTAATGCAATCTGGCATTTATCTTGATGATTTGTGGTTGTGTCTTTATTTTCCAGAAAGTCTATCTCTAATTTGCCATCTTATCAAAACCAAAATTACCCACTCTACATGCATCTCAAATTTTAAACTTAATGCATTATTGTATGTTCACATCCAGCATTGGAATATTTTGTGTATGCCTCTTACCTCCAATACCATACTGAAACCATTGGGGTCACCGTCTTTATTTTTGTTCAACATGTATTTTCAGATTCTTTTATCTGACAACACTATCAAATCTTCAATTGTTTGGAGATGTAATGAATGTGGGGAAGATGAGTTTAACTGTGTGCTTTCAGAAATAATTCTACATTAATTCTGTTAGTATCATTTAGTTAGAATTACTTGATATAAAACCTCAGTACACAAAACATACTTTGGTAGACCAGTAGTATTAGCATGAACATCACTGTACCTAAAAACTTGCTAAATATGCACATTTCAAACCCTGGAGCATCTTCCTTTCAGAGAGAAACTCAAAGTAATTTGTTTACACAATAAAATTTTAACATTAAAGAACTACTGTAAGAAGTGTATGACTTTAATATGAATCTAATTATTTCTCATCTTACTCCTTTTTGATTACTAGATATCAGAGTTAGATAAAAATGAGAGGAAAATTCAAGATGATATTCAAGCATGATAATCTGTTTTATAAAGTCTATATTTACCATTACATAGAATGTCACTGTCGTCTTCTAGTAATTGAGGATTACTATTAAGCATTGTGTTAGTGGGTCTGCAAATTTCACCCCACATTACAGCTGAGAAAAGTGGAACTTTTTCTTTTTTTTTTTGGGGGGGGTTCCATTTTGAATCTCGTTCACAGCCAGATTAAAGGAAAGAAAAAAAAAATGAATATCCAATATAAGTTCAAGTATTCTTTGGTAAGTTAGAGATCTTGGCTCAGTATACTCAGTTTTTTACATAGCTTGTCTCTTTCTCCTGCTTTCCTCCTTATAAAGTTGCTATTCTTTTTTCTTTTTCTTTTACTCCTGTGGATATCAGAGGTAGTGAAAAACTTCAATTCTTCTGTGTTCACGGGTCTCTAAAGCAGGTATTTTACCTCCTGGAACTATTTGTCTGTCTCACTGGTGGCTGACAGCAAAAAGCATGTACGGGTCAATTTCTTCTCTATTTTATGAGTTCAGGAGCCTTCTTTGCTTCCTCAGATTCCTGAGCTTTCACTGATTACAATTTCCTGAATATGACAATTATCTTCAAAGAAAATTCTGTGGAGAGATTGTTTTAACTAGAGTTTAATTAAACAAAAACTTTAATACTATGCATTGAATGAAAAATATAATCTGGCAAATTCATTTTAGAGCACCAGCAAAACCTTCACATTAAAAATGGACATTTGTATATTAAAAATAAGAGTCTTATCACTTTTTTAAAAATTTCTGAAAAATATTAGCAAATGATACTAAATATTACCTTGAAAGTGTTACCCTCCATGATCAAAAGGAATGTATCTTAAGAAGGACGAATGATAAATGTTAGTGAAATTACTTACTCAAAAAAACAATTCCAAGACAGCTTATACAATAAAAACTGAACAATAATTTGAGAAGATATTTCTCCAAAGACAATTGTTTCTCCAAAGGTTGATAAATATGAAAAAGTTGATGAAACATCAGCATCCGACAGGGAAATGCAAATCAAAACCATAATGACTTAATACTTTATCAATGCTAATAGGATTATAATTATATAGTGCAATAATAATATGCTGGGCAATATTTTTTAAAATCAGTAACTTCATACATGTTTGGTGGGAATGTAAATAGAGTTCCCATTTAACCTCTTCTAAGCATTCATTCTAGAGAAATTCCAATATATTGCCACAAAAAATAATGTGTACATATCTGTTATAGTAGCATTATTCATATTAATCACAAAGTAGAAACAAATCAAACAATCAACTGATTCATGGATGGGTACTATTATATAACCGTAAAATGATTATCTTATTCAGTAGGAAAAAAAGTGAAATTCAAAGAAATGAAAAAAATAAGTCACTGAAATTTCTAAGTGAATATGATAAATATCATTGGGAAGATAGGAAACGTGATTCTCAGATAGGTTAGGTGAGATTATAGAGAAAGAAATCCCTGCTGTGATAGCATATTTTTTGAAATGAAGATAGATTTTAGCATAAAATCACAGTAATATCTTTCAATTTGTCTGTACTGTTTTGTCAAGTACATTCCACTTTCTTGCATATTACACATTATACTAAGCTCCACTAATATGTACAATGTCAGCCTGCTAAATAATTGTGATTACACTAGTGTATTTACATTCATAGATACAATAGATTATATTATATCTCAAATGAGCAGTGACATTTCTATATTTAGATCGTAATTTGATCTTTGGAATACTTTCTATACTAGATACTATGCTTAGTACTTGGTAGTTTATGTAGGAATACTAGCCATGAATAAAGTATAAAATTAGATGGTAAATACAATGTTAAGGATTAGATTAAGTTAAATTTGATTACTTGTGTAATTTGTGATAGTCAACTTGCTGCTAACAAATTCAAAAAAATTTTGGAAAATAAAAAATACAAAACTAACTTATATAAACAAAATTTTAAAGATAACCCCACAAATTATTTATTTTATAGTATATGTTTTTAAAGTATTTTTCAATAAATAAAAGACACTTAAATGATGTTACTTGTAAACTTGTCCCTTCATTCTGTGTCTTGAAGTCAAAAGAGCATTGTTTTAGTCTTATTAGTAGTAATTCTTAGATGGAAGACTTTGCCCTTCTTTTGTATAGTCAATTGCCTAATTAATAAAGTAAGGTTAACCATTTCTCCTATGTCAAATGTTCATGATGATTAGATGTTGCATCAAAAAGAAACCCACTTCTTAAATTATGAAATATGCAAATATAATTTATCACTAAGTGAATGGGAATTCAATAAAATTTTATGTGATAGATGAAAAAGATTGCAATACTCTCTAGTAACTAGATATTTAAAAATTATCTGCAGCTTTCCTTAAAAATTGAATTACCAAAACTACAGTTCTAATCTCTAGCTTTTTGGTAAATAGAGCTTTATATTATATTAGAATAAATTCAACCTTTAATAGAATTTTTCCCATTTTCTAGATAACTATGATTCTGATTCTGAAGATATATCCAATCAATGAAATCCTGATATATATATCATATATATATGATATATATAATATATATATTATATATATGTATATAATAATCTATACCTGAATACTCATTTTAAGGTGATGGATTAAAGGAACTGTTAACTAATGAAGCAAACATTTACCACAGCAAAATTTTAGTTAATTTCCACAAATTACAATCAACACAAAGGCATAGTTCCCTTGGTCTTGCAATTGGAAGGTTTTCACAATTTTTTAGAAAAAAAGCAGACTTTTACTTTAAGACAACTCTTATTGCATACTTATCACTGTCATATCCCTATTGAGCTCCCATTAATATTAAAGGGAGTTCAGTTTAATACATTAACTTCTCAGTGAGGATCTGTCCCATTATAATTATCATTGACCTTGTCAATTCTAAATTTTAGCTTAGGTAGAAATTAAATATAAGCTATTAAGAACAAAGTAAAAGCAAACTGAAAGGTAGAGCATTTCTAACTAAAGGAGCAGTAAATTATATTAACCATAATACATGAATGTAAATCGTATACATGTAAATAGACACATGTACCCATGCACTCATAATGTTTAAATTCATGTCATTTTTAAGGTTCATATTTAAATATAATCCTATGGATCATAATGCTTGCAGAAACTTTTAAAATTAGATATAAAAGTGTTTGGAGAGTCTTGGAGATTCTGAGACTGAGGAGTGTATGAATCGCAGGTTAAAAGTGCCACAAAAAATTCTAGTAAACCTGTAAGGTTGAAATCTTCTGCTCTAAGTTACAGACAATTTAAGTACATCTACCTTAATAAATGAATTTGAGCACTAAATCCAGTTTCAACTCCAATAAGCCTCCCTAATTAGACTCAGAATCATCACTTTGGCAAGAGTTTGGGGACACATATTTTTCATCAACACATAAATCTTGTATTGACTTCAATGACATTTAATAAAGCTACAATTTTAACCATTGCTCTTAGAGCAGATAAATAACTACTTACAGAAAACCTGTTGCAAAGCATTGATTGAGATAGGCAATTTAACTTTATTCCAGGCTTTATAAACAGGTCAGTAATAAACATTTTTCTTCATTTCCCCTTCATGCTAAATGTTTACAGATTGCATTTTATGCCATATATAATTATTTGTTTTAGTTTTATAGGGGGGACAAATGCGTGATGAAGTAAAGAATTATGGAAAAAAGGAACAAGGAAGGAGAAAAGGGGGGAAGGGGGGAAAGAGAGAGCAGAAAGAGAACAGAGAGGTAAATTTGGTGGAGTGTATTGCTTTTTCCCACTGATTTCCTTAACTGCCTTCAATCTAAGTTTTGTCAAAAATTCCATAAATAAATCATATCTTAAAAGGTAACTAAACCTGCTAAACTGTTACAGAGTTAGAGTGGGGTTGGGTGGATTAGTACTGGGGTACAGAATACCAGCAACTTGGTTTCTTGTTTACATTGATCTAGAATATACAAAGTTCTGAGAATGCGAAAGGTGTTTAATAGTCATAAGTACTATTCTCATTTTTAGCATCTTCATTATCTTCACAGTCATTAATAGGACAAAGCATATTACATATCTTTTAGTACAGGTCTTCTATGACTAATAGTTTAGCTCTTGGCATCTGAACATTGTTATTCTTTTGTCCAATCAGAGATTATTTTTTGTTTTACTCCAAGCTTCACAGTAGGATATCTATACAAACAACACTTTAAAATATATAAAGTTGCTCTTCACAAATCAGAAATTTCTGAGTCTCACCTATTTGTAGATGATAACTCACTTCTAAAAGTCCATCTTGACAAACTTTTACATTATGGGTATTATATGCCTATAGCTGCATTTATGGTTTATGTATTATCCAATTAACATATAATGGAAAGGAAATAACAGAAAGGGAAGTTTATTTGTCAATTCCATTGCTTAATTTTTCCAAGGCATATCAATTAAAGCAGATGTTGGTATCTGTTGTGGAGTTTCAATATGATGTACATTATTCTCCTTTGATTGTAAAAATGCAAAACTTAGAAAACATAAAAAGATATAAAAAAGAAAAAATACATCAATCCTTAAGTTACTAGTACTAAAAACTCTGGGAAATATCACTATAGATTTTTCAAATTTGTAATAAATTTTGGTAATTCACACTCTAGAGATTAGATGATTGATGATTTATTATACTGTTTGATGTCTTATTATAATTTTATGAAACTGAAATCTATCCCTATACAGATTAATTTTTTTTGCTTTGCTTTAATTTTCAAATATTGAAGAACAGTTATTTAGCTGTGCATGGGCCATTTAGATGCATATTCTTGCTCATTATTTATATCCTTTTACCTTGAATTTTAATGTTGTCTTTATAATGTATGGATCGCATGCCATTTTTTCTGTTCCTTTGTCATATTTGATATATTTACTCTGTATAAATTTATAAATTTTCCTAGGGAATAATGTGTTTATAATTAATACTCCCTAAATAAATAGTATTTCCATCGTGTGTCTTAATATGAAATATATATATATATATTTCTTTCATGATCTTAGAATGTCATAATTAATGTAGCATTGTACTTCTTCCCTTTCAAATATTTGAAATAGTAGCTATTTTTCAAGAGTAATAAAGGAGTCATATACCCCATTTTGTACACATTTTGTATGCAACTTTTTGGTTCCCATATGCTTAACCTCTAGAATACCTGAATAATCATTTGTCAACTTATAAACTTATACATATATTTCAAGATATTTCTAGTTAATATATCCATCATTTTGAATAAATTATTTGAATCTCTTCAAAATAGTTATTCAATTTTATATATGTCATCTCTGAATAATTCATTTTTATGCTAGTCTAACTAATGATGATGATAGATATATGGATATAAAAATAGATTAGATAGATAGACAGATAGTAGATAGATAATGATGATGATGATAGAAAGATACATAGATGGATAATGATGATGATGATAGCTAGGTGATAGAAAGAAAGAAAGAAAGAGAGAGAGAGAGAGAGAGAGAGAGAGAGAGAGAGAGAGAGATAGATAGATAGATAGATAGATAGATAGATAGATAGATAGATAGATAGATAGATAGATAGATAGATAGATAGATAGATAGATATTTTCCTTTACTAAAAATAGATTGATGAGCACAATAGACATTAAACTAAAAAGTAATGTGGTACTTTCTAGCAAGGTCATTTCAATGATCATCTTTGTGCAATGAAAAAGTAGAAGAGCCCCCTTCTTAGTCAAATAGAACTAATTAGAAACAGGGAAATGCATCCTGTTTTGTATTAATATAAATTAATGGTTTCTGCAAAGGGCTGTTGTTTGCCAGTTCTGAATAAAATAATCTTATATTTATTTTGCCCAGGGCAGTAAAGTTTTACATCTGCTGTTTCGCTCTCATAAATGACTCATTTTTAATGATACGTTTATGGTCACACAATTATACTGAATTTATAGCTACTAAAAAAAACAAGCAAACTAGCTAACCTTAGTTAAGACACATGAAAGGTAGAACTAAATGGAAAAACACATATATGTATAGATATTTGAGAATTTTGAATATCAAGAGACAGTATACATTTCCCAGGTAAAGGTCCCAGGATACTTTCCCAACCAAGTAAATGAAACTTTTATATATTATATAAATATATAAAGTAATGTAATCAGGAAGAAATCAAGAAACCAAGGACTTCATTTGTTATAGAGAAGTTTCTTACTGGGGAGAAAAATTTGCTAGAAAACAATTAAATAAGTGAGATGTATTGGACGTGTGTTAAGCTTAGCAATTAATTTCAGTGTTCAAAGCTAATCTTTATTCCACTGAAGTATTTTCTTTTTAAACTCTAAAAAAGTTAGTTTTATATAGAGATTTATGAAAAATTATGTGGTGGTTAATAGTTGAAATAAATAAATTTGTTTATGCTCTCTAATCAAGTATGGAGGATAGACAACTGAAATCAAAGGAGGAGAATCATACTATTAAGTGATCAGCAGGATGAAGCAACAGGATGACACTAAACAAGATATTTTATCTGTGATGAGTGTATGATATGTCTTAAGATGCGATACATTTCTAGACAAGTCAACTGCCACATTTGAACTATTATATAGCACTTAAAATATTGAGAACCTTAATGGAGAATACATACTGAATTCAACTTCCCATTTAAAATAACAACAGTAAAAAGATCTTACTATAAATATCACTGAACACCAGGCAAAAATGGAGAGTGATTTCAGGACAAAATATGATAAATCCTATGATTGCTTTAACTTATTTAAGATGCCTTCAAGACTGTAATATAAAAATGTGGAACTAAAGAAAAATCTGGTGAATTCTCTGTGTAAAAAGACAGTAGAATCCAGAGAGACTTAAATGACCAAAATACACTCATATAGTACAAGAGAGCAGAAAACTATCAAAGAGTGCATAGATACTAAGATTTTCAAGCCTTTGACTCAAGTAGTTAACAAATATTGATCAGATATGTAAAACCAGTTGAAGCCAGGTAAAAAAACATGAAAAGACTAGAAGAAAAAATACCTAGAACCCACACAAAAATAAAATAAAATAAAATAAAAAAAGGACTTTTGCCTGGACTCAGTCATATAGCAAAAACTCAAAATTCTTTTATAAGCTCTAAAATAATTTTCTTTAAACTCTAAAAAAATTGGCATTGGGTATTATACATAGACCTGTCTTATCTTAGTAATATAGAATAATCAGCCACAACAATCACACCTCTGGTTCATTCATAAAATTTTAAAATCAATACCCCAAATGATGAACTTGTATTCATATCTGTTAAAACTTGACAGATATATAAGGACAGGGAATATACCCTGAAGGAAGATTAGTTAGTTATCAATACTAATGCAAAACTGATACAAATGTTAGAAGCAGCAAAGACATTAAAGCAGTCATCATAATTGTGTATTCCAAATTTAAGTAAAATGAATGATTAAATTAATCTCTTAATATTTTAAATAAACAGTAATGTGTCAGATTAAATACCACAATAAGTAGGGAAAACATCAAATTATCCCTTATATATTAAAGAAGAAAAATACATGTACTATGAACTTGAATTCAGCAATAAGAACTATAACTGAAGCACAAAAAGAATTTTTTTAATAGAACCAATAAGCTGCGGCATAACTCCTATAGTATAATTATAATAAATAAAGGATAGTAGTAAAGAAAAAAAAGATATTTTGAAAAAAAATGATATAAAAATGCTAAGAAAGCTAGCAGCAAGCCTAAAGAAAACCAGGAAAAATGCAACATGATCATATCGCAATTAAATTGCTTAACAAAAATTATAACAGAAAAAAATCATAGAAGTTGCCATGAAAGCAATAGTTGTGATATATGGGAGAACAATAAACTCACTCTTTCTTATAGACAACTATATAATTAAAGGGAAAAAAATCACATTTAAAATACCAATACAATTCTACATCATATCTCTAAAATTCTATATCTATTGAAGTTATCTTTCAAAATTAAGTGAAATTAGTATTTTAATGAACAAAAAAACCCTGAATTTGTCACCAAAAATCATGAGACTTTAGAAATAGAAAGGCAATTATAAAAGATGGAAAAATGTAATTATGGAAAGTCTAGTATAACAACATAAGTACTTGTGAGGTATCTTTTCTTGCTATTAATATATCTTTAAAAGGTAATCAGTACCTGGATTATGACATAAAATGTGTACAATTAAAAGGTTTAGCAACACTTTGGGGGAAGAAATGGAAGTTTGTAATTATAATGATCTTTCACTGATAGACTGCATTAAGAGGTATGTTGTAAATCTTATTACAACAAATAAAAAACCAAAATATATAGTAAGGTAGAAGAAAGAAGGTAAACAGATCTATTAAAAATAAAATTAATTTCAAAAAATCAGATAAAAAGGAAAAGAGAACAAGCACAAGGAAACAAGCACCAGATGAGACAAATAAAAATAATGACAAATTTAAACTTAATCAATCAATAATCACATTAAATATAAGTAGTTCAAATATCCTTACTGGAAGACAGAGATTGTTTGACTGTATCTAAAAGTAACATCACACTATATGCTGACCACAAGTGCATTTAAATATGAAAATATAAAATGTTAATGTTAAGAAATGTAAGTCGTGGCCAGGCATGGTGGTACATGCCTGTAAACAGCAGCTTAGGAAGCCATGGCCAGGGCCAGGGATCAGTTTGAGTCCCACCAGAAGCACACAGTGAGACTTGCTCCCAAAAATGTAGCTGGGTATGGTGTCATGCTCCTGTAATCCTAGTTACCTGGGAAGCTGAGGTTTGGGGTTGCTTGAGTCTGTGGTACCCTGGGCAATGTGAGCCTGCGTTTCCATAGGCAAAAATAAAGAGACCTAGTCTCAAGAGAAAAATAGAAAAAAGAAAAAGAAAGATAAAGAGAAAAAGAAAAAAATAGAAAGAAATGTAGGTCATTTATATTGATTAAAATAAATCCAAAATTCCTAAGTTAACATTAGTCCAAGATTTGCTACTTTAGAACAACAACAAAAAAGATCAACAAATATTTTTGTGTACTTAAAATCAAAGTTCCAGAACATATAATTCAAAAATTGAGAGAAATGCAAAGAGTAATATATTCATAATTATTGGAGGACAAGTTATTGTCCCACCTTTCAGTAATTAAGGCAAGCAGAAAGAATATGAGTTATAGAAGAATCAGCAACTTGACTTAATTGATGTTTATAGAAAACACTAAAATTCAATTCAGCCTAAAATAATAGAAATTCCTTGCAAGTAGACATAATGTATCTGTCAAGTTAAATCATAGTCTTGGCCATGTAACATGTCTCAGTATGTATAATTAAATCTGACTCACAAAAAAAAATTTGCTTGCCACACTGGTATTGAATTAGAAATCCATTGGTTGGAGTAATCCATTGGTTGAAGAAGAAATCAACAGGGAAATTAAAAACATTTTTGTTACAGGGTAGGGTAAGGGGCATCTTGGGACTCTGAAGCCTGCCTGCTCTAAATAGGTTCTGCCATCTGCTGCATAAAGATAAAATACGCTCTAGTGTTTAAGACCTTCGATGGAAAAGACCTTTAAAACAATTAGTGTGCAAAGACAAGAAAACAGAAAGATAAAGATGCAGTTTCCAGATTAAACACTTAAAGTTATCTAATCTGTAATGGGTAAATGCCCAGTTAAACAGACTTGACCCAAAACAGGACCACTGAGGCCAAAAACCTTGCCACAAATCTAAGGTATCTTCTGGTAGACCCATAGAAAGGTTCAGAAGGGGTCCATATGTCTGGGATAAAAGCAGCAAAACCAAAATCAAGACAAATGCTGCCATTTTTAACTTCTCTGTGGGTTTATCACCCATGTCTGTTACAAGTGTCTCCTGCCAGGTCCCCCAAGTCCCTAACAAGTCCAAGGTCAAGAAGCAAAAGCAACTTCTTTCACATCTCTGCTCCATGTGCCTCCTGCAGATTTCCTTGCTCCCCTTTCTTCTTCCAGTGTTCTCTCCAGAGTCACCTCTTTGCTCAGCTCCACACTTCCTTGGTTGGGGTAGGAAAATTGCAACCTCTCCAATTCCCTGGAAGCCACACTATTACAATTTGAAATGAATAAAAATAAAATCACAGTGTATCACACTACCTGGGATTCCATTAATACAACTTGTAGCAATAACTGTTTCTCACCAAATATCAAAATTAGATCAGAAGAGCGCTAATCAATCTCAGCTTACCCCATAAAATCCTAGAAAAAGAAAAGACTACAAAGAAGGAAGTAATAAAGATCATAAGGAAAACAATTTTAGGCAACTGAAAAACAATATAGATAATAAAAGGCAACTAATGCCATTCTTTTAGATCAATAAAATTAATCTCGATAAAATTAACATCTTTCCTGGTTAGTAAAAAGAATATAAGTTGGAATAACAGAAAAGACATAGATAACATAATGTGGATTTTATAGATTTTAAAATGAAGGCACATTATAAAAACAATTAGCCCAATATATTTTTAAAAATAAATGAAAACGTATTTTACAACTAAATCAAATTATCTGAAAGACATAATATCAATACTCATTTAATAAAAAATTGACCAATTTAAATACTCCAAAATCCATTACAGAATTTTAATGTTTCAGATAAATTTTTCTTGAATGTTTGAAGCAAATTATTCTACTGGTGAGGTTCACTAACTGTTAAAAAAGAAATACGATAATTCTTATTTGAGAAAATTAAAATGGTGAGTGTCACTCTATGATTTTAAACTGTAGTAAGAATGATAAACTATGATCTGTTTTCCCTCACAATGTTAGATATGAGTATTCTAAAAGTATCTGTATACAGATGTTCATAGAGGTTTTGTATGTTGTCAATTCAATGTCTCTCAGAAAGTTAATGAATAAATTATGGTATAGACACCATAATTTGGTGTCTATAATAAAGAACTATATCTCAGCAATATAAATAAAAGAATGAACTATGAATATATACATAGCATGAATGAATCACAAGATAATTATGCATAAATTAGACAAGATTGAGTACTTGATGTGTGACTTCATTTATGTAAAGTTTAGGAAATGAAATAATATTTTGTGAGAGAAATAGGTCAGTGGCTATTTGGAGATAGAAGTCATAGGATTAAGAGTGGGGAGATGAATCAGGAAAACTTGTGGGTTAATGGCTTTATTCATTGTCTTAATTGTGATTACAACTAGCCAATGTAGACTTCATGTATATTTTTCTTTAATATCAATTATATTTAAATAAAGTTATAAAATAGCAAAAATTTAATACTTAAAATTTTCAACAATTTTTGAAGCTTTCTCATGTTTTTCTGGTTTCTAATATTGCTGGGTAAAGTGTTATTGATAAATATATTTGTCAATATTTTGGGGATAAAGTAAACTATTTTGGGAACTTTGACAGTTAGCAAAACTACTTGATGGCTGACTGTATCATTCATGAAAAGATTTATTTGGATAATAGCATTTAATATCATTTTCAACTGGGAAAATTCCAAAAGTCAATAAATATGATATAAGGTATCATGTGATTTCATTGTTCAGAATTGACAGTGATGGTGTTACAGGAGAAGGGACAAGGACTTGAAGTGAAAAGGATCCATTTTCTTAAAATCTCAGGAGTGATAACTTTTTGCCAAAAAAAGTTTAAGAAAATATATCAAGTTCAATATGGTAAGTGAATAAATAATTAAAAAGTAATAGAGACCCTGAATGAAGTAAATGGCATATTTTTGAAAATAAAATGTTCAACCAAACAAAAGAACAGAATTAAAAACTGATCACTGTTGAAGTTACTTGTTTGCTATACTCTGTTAGCTATAGACTTACATTGGAACCAATCCTATTCCCATTAAACTTGATATTAGTATGGAACTAAACCCCTTTTGTTTATAGAATATTGAGTCAATGACTCCCAACAAATCACTTCCCAATTTTCATCAAGTCTTGGGTTTAGAAATACTATGATTTATGGATTCTTGAAATCCATTTACCCTACATAAATTGATACACTTTGCAGCCAGTCAGTCTGGGTTTATCACAATTCCACACTATCCAATGTTGAGACAAGTTTATTTAACCTCCTTTCCCTTCAGTCTTATCAATTATAAAATAACTATAGCAATAATACCAATTTCTTCCATTTAATTTGAGGATTAAATGTATTAAATAATATTTATAAATAGCTTCCACTATGTTCATACACATCACATATACATATATATACATATACATATATATGCATATATATATATATAAACAGGCACTAAATGTGTATTATTATTCTTGCCATTATTCCAACAGTAATATAGCATTCCCTATTTAGGCATGTTTTCTCACCCTCCACCCTTAATCCATATAGATGTTCTACCTTCTGCTCCAAGTCTAACAATTCAGAAAAATCTTTTTTCAAAGTAATTTTGTTGGGGAAGAAATGTTAAGTAGCTGTATCTCACTAAAGTTATTGAGATACATTGGGACATGTGAATCTGAGGGTATAACAATTTACTCTTTCATATTAGGTATTATAATACATGTATATATCAATGTAATATGTAATGTAATTAATACAATTAATATGTATTAATACATGCATATATCAATGTAATATAATTAATATGAATGTAATGATTAATGTATATATCAATGTAATATAACACTATCATGTGCAAACATGTTAAAAATTTCAATTATATGAAATCTAAGAATTTTTAAGGTCTGAAGTTGCTAATATCCTGTACTGAGGGCATTGACAATGGAGAAAAAACTTAGGGAAAGAACTGAGAGTTAGAAAAAAACAGTTCATCATTACTTAAATCTAGCTACACACTGTTCATCTAACCTGGACAAGCCCCTACATGGTCCAGATACATAAACAAATTTTTTTCTATCATATCTAGCTGTTTAGCTACCCTCGATCTAGCAAACTATATTTATCAATCCATCACCTATCATCTATCCTTGAATCATCTCTCTTAGAAATTAAGCATTTAATCACATGTAAACAAACACAAATATCTGATTCAGACACTCAGAAAGGATGTTAAAGATACCAATCTAACATGTGGGTATGGTTATCTGAGGTCATGTGAGGACAGAAAGCAAGGGGTGGGGAGAACTTGAGAAAGGAGGGTGAAGAGAGAGAGAGGGAATAACAGAGAGAAAGAGATCCTTATAGAGACACAGGTATCAATATTGGAATAAGTCAGCTGGAATCAAGCTACCTTGAGTTCTTCATTCACTTGAGGCATTAAATCTATTTCAATCTGAAGTTTCAGTTGTCATATTCAGTATATTTTCTCCCACATGCATATGGTGATTATCTTTTGTGTTCAGAGTATACATAAAAAAAGAATAGAATGCAAGCATGATACATGAAAATATGAATACACGAATCCAATCTTTCAGCATACCTCTTTTTATTTTTAGAATACAAATTTACTTGCAGTCCACACTCTTTGGGGCATCCACAATATTATTTTAAACTTAGTTTTCAATTTTTGAATTACTGACTTATATAAGGCTCTATCACTATTAGCATGATTTTTTTCTGCATTAAAATACTGAGCTCCACTGTAAAAAAAAAATATTTGAAATCTGGACTAAAGTGATAAAATCTATCCTTAATATTTCTCAATTTCCCTGAAGCCATCTTGAATAGACAGCTTCAGATTAGTGAATACTAACTCAGAATTGCCCCCTCAGAATGATTATTTAAAATAATATTATATTAAATCCTTCTAGCAACAAACAAAAAAAATACAAAAAATTTTCATTATGCTCTGACCCCCAGAAAGGATATGGGCTTAGCTATCATGTCAATGGTTTGTGAATATTGTCATTTTAAAATTGTTGCTCAAAAACTTTTAGAGGTGATGGAAACTGGAAGAATTTTTCTAAGTAAATTTGCCATGCTTTAACTATGCATATATTGAAATTTCTATGAGAATTTTATCATATGGTGCAGTATTTAAAATCATAGTTTGTTTTGCTTTTCATCAGCCAGAGTATATGTCCTGATACCTTTGTCTGCCAAGTTCCAGGGGCCTCTTTTCTAGCCTTATTGATCTATAGCTTCTATCTGTTTTATATGTGTATATGTATATGTGTATATACACATATACACATACTAGGGAGAAATTATGCTCAAGAAATTGGTCATCAAGTCTTTAAAATAAAACGTATTTCCCTTTTGATTTGAAGCAATTGTGTGTCAGTCACATGATCAGTTCTATCAAATTTAAGTAAGGGGACAGACAAATGGATTAGTTCATGAGATTCTTAGTTCTCTCCACCATGAACGTCCAGAGACAGCTAAGAGAGAGAGAGTGGGTGGGAGAGACTTCAGCTGCAGTTGTGTCTCAGGAGGGAATTACTTTATAAAATTATCATGACTAGCCAATATGATGATGCAAGGGAGGTGATTAGCACAAAACTGAGAACTGATGGTGCAAAATGCTAATCAGGGCTTCTTTCCAATAGCCAGAGATCTACCAAGGCAGTCTGGTGTGTTGAATGCAGACAATCTAGAAATATTTGATGAATGAATACATTTCAGAACAGGATTAAAGTGACAGTTAATTCTGGGACAAGAACTAATTTTATTTTCTAGACAAATAGCACACTTGGAAGTTATTGGTAATGATATTATTCTATTAAAAATCGATGCCATAATAATAGGGATTGTAGTAAAGACTGATTTGATTATGGTTTAACAGAGACTATGTTTATCAGCCCTAATCTGTCGCTTACACAGGAGTTCGTTGTTGATTCCCACACAGGAAACATTGAAGAGGAAGCCCTGAAAGACAAATATGAGAATATCTACTAGATTTTCCTCTATGATTTTGAAAATGATATAATAAGTATAATCTATTGTCCCATGTTCTGTTTTTGCCCATTATTGCATAGACTTCAGAAGATAACCACTTTCCCTACTTTCTTTTTAAATAGTGTTGTTATGTCATTTCATGCCATAAAATTTATCAATTGAAAGTATATAATTCAGTGATTTTTAGTGGATAGAGTTGAACAACCATTACAGAAACAATTTTATAAAATTTCCATTGTCCTAAGAAATTCTGTATGTATTAGCAGTCACTGCTCATACTTCCAAACCCCAACTTCCTAGTCCTAGAGACCATGAACCTACATTTTATTTCTAGAGAATGTCCTAATCTAAACATCACATATGTATTGCTTCATATGATATATGTGGTCTCTTGTGATTGGATTCACTTAGCACATCTATTTTTTTTCAATGTTCTTTCACTTTGTAATATATAGCAAAATTTAATTTCTTTGTTATTTACTAAAATAATATTATGTTTTTAAATATGGCATTAATGTGTGCATTTATAACTTGACTATTTGTGTTTTGTCCACTTTATGAATTATGAACAACAATCAAGTGTGAGTTTTTGTGTGAACATTTTTATTACTTTTGGATATATGCCAGAGTGTGGAATTTATTCAGTTATATGGTAATTCATGTTTAATTTTTTTAACAACTGCCAGTATGTTTTCCAAAACAGTTGTGTCATTTTACAAATTCTCTCCCCCCACCTAGCAGTCAGTATATGTTCCATTTTTTCAATATCCTCACCAACAGTTTTCATTATATCTATTTGATCATAGTCTTGTTAGTTGGTTTGAAGTGGTATTTCATTGTAGTTTTGATTTGCATTCCCCTAATGACTAATTATATTCAATATCTTTCCATGTGCTTCTGTACCATTTTTACAATTACTATTACACTTTAATAAGCACTTGTATTTTTTAATTAATTGTTTAAATCATAGAAATTGCACATGGTTTTACCTGAAATATATTCACTCATTCCCAATACAAATTACATTTGGGACCAAATCTCTGCAGAGTGTATTTTAGATGTCAAAATGCAGCATTTTGTGTATCTGATATTGTAGAATAAGAAAAGTATGATTCACCCTTTCTAGTATGGAAAATAAACTAGCATCAAGCAGATGAAAAACAGCAGAAAAGTAAACATTTCATAATCACATCTATACATTTTGTATAAGTGGATAAGACAGGAAAATTGAAATACTCTTAGAAACTACTTATTACACTTTACCATTTTTTGATTGGATACTTTATTACTGAATTGTAAATGCACAAATTTTTTAGATAGTATAGTTTCTAGATATATTCTAATATTCCATGTGGTGGGGGTATTTTTTTGTTTTTGCTTCACTTTTTAATAGGATTGTCAGCACTGAAGCTTTGAATTTTGGTAAAAGTGCAATTTATCCACTTTTTTTGTCACTTGTGCTTTTTGAGTTGATTCTAAGAAGACTGCCTAAAGTCACAAAATGCTTCCACATATTCTTCTAAGAGATGTTTAATTTGCATTTACCTTTAGGACTATAAACCATTTAAGCTAAATTTTGTGCATAAATTAAGAAGGGGGTTCTATTTCATTGTTTTCTATGTGAATATATATTTCAGCATCATTTGTTGAAAAGATTATTCTTTCCCATTAACCTGTCTTGGCACCATAAACAAAAAATATTTGACTATAAATGTGAAGATTTACTTCTGGTTTTCAATTTTATTCCATTGATCTATTTTTCTATCATTTTGCCAGTATCACAATCTTATTACTCTGACTTTGAAGTACATTTTGAAATGGAGAAGTGTGAGTATTCCAGCTATGTTCTGATTTTACAGGAGTGTTTTCATGTCTCTGGATCCTTACATTTACATATGAACTTCAGGATCTGCATATCAACTTGGGGGGAAAAATAGGCTGGGAATTTTATGGGGCTTGAACTGCATTCTAAATGAGTTGCCATCATAATAGTTTCTTTCAATTCATGAACAAGAAATAACTTCCTTATTTCTTTAGACTTTTACTTTAAGATCTTTAATTTCCTTTTTTTTAGGTTTTTAATTAGTTTCCTTTATTCTTAGCTTTGGTGAAGTTATTTGATATATACATTTTTATATAATTTAAGCTGCATAACTTAACATTATATATGTATGTGTATGTGTGTATGGATATATGTATATTTATATGTATGTGTGTATATATATATATATATTCAACCACAACCAAAATAATATAACCTCATATAGTTATATTTTTTTTTCTTCTGTATGGTTTGAACAATTAAGATTTAGTCTCTTAGTACATTTCTACAGTATTATAAACTACAGATCCCATTGAGTACATTAGATATCCAGGCTTATTTATCTTATAGAACTGATTGTGTACCCTTTGATCATGAGAATACCATTTCCTGCATCTCCAATTCCTATTCACCACCATTCTATTCCCTAATTCTATGATTTTAACTATTTTAGATGTCCTATTTAAGGAAGATCATACAGTCTTCCTGTTTCTGCTTTGTCTGGTTTATGTAATTTAGCATAGTTTTCCAAATTCATCTATGTTGTCTCAAATAGCATTCTTTCTCTCTCTCTTTTTTTAGGGCTAGATAATATTCATTGGATATTAGACTATTAATCATTGTAATAATATATGCAATGTGATATATATATGTTTACACACAAACACCTATACATATATACTCACAAACAGAATAATATATTATTTCACAACTGATATATATGTGCCACCAATTGAATTACCACCATTTTATTGTTCTTAATTGTAAGGGCAAAACAATTTTAATGTCTTTTTAAATGATTTTATGGTTTGTTTGATTACCTATGTTATATATTTGATAACATATGGCTGTAATTCTAATTAATTATATATAATTTTAAATATTTAAAGACATCGAAGGATGGAGGATAACAAATATATACTTAGAGACTGAGTTATACTTCTTATTTTATGTTTCTTCTTTGCATTTCATTCTGTGAATTCAAGTTACCTTCTGGTCTCATTTTCTTATTTTAATACAACTGTATTTCCACGAATCTCCTTTACATTCTTATTCTCACTATATTAGACTACTGTGTTGTATAAAATATTTTAAGACCCAAAAAAGCTGGTTGTTACATAATATTTTATATAATTATTTTAAAAAACATTTTAAAAAGAATGGGGAATACAAAATACTGTCCTTTAATGATTACTCACATAATTATCTTTGTCAGCATTTTGTTTCTTCCTGTGTATTCAAATTATTCTGTCATTTACTTTGAGCCTGAAAAACTCCTTTTTATTTTTATTTTTTTATTTATATATATTTTTTGAGAGTAGGTCTCGCTATTTTTTCCCGTGGAACTGGAAACTGGACTCTTGTTGCCCAGGGTACCACAGACTCAAGCAATCCCCAGCCTCAGCTTCCCAGGTAGCTGGGATTACAGGCGTGCACCACTACACCCAGCTGTGTTTTTTTGGAACTAGGTTTTGCTACGGGCCCCAGGCGGGACTTGAACCGTGATCCCTGGCCCCAGCCACTTCATAGGCTGAAGCTTACAGGCATGAGCCACCATGCCGGCCTGAAAAACTCCTTTTAATAAGGAGGCTTACTATCAACGAAGTTTTTCAGTTTTGCTTATATCAAAATGTCTTTGTTGCACTTTGTTATGTGGTGATAATTTGATACATTTAAGATTCTTCATTGATAGAATTTTTCTTTTAACACATTAAATCTCCAACTGCATTCTGAATTCCATTTTTTTTCTGATGAGAAATCAGTTAGCAATCTCATTGAAGAGATGCCCAAAAACATAATGTCTTTCCTCAGATTGTTGAAGTGTGCTGTCTTTTTTTAAATACATTTTGCTCCTTTTTCATATATATATATATATATATATATATATATGCTTAGTGACATTCCAGATATGTTTGAAATTATGTTCATTATCTTTATTCTTTTTTCTTTTTTGTAATATTATGTATCTGTCTTCCAATCATTGATTCATTGAACTCATTTATAAAAATTTTGAACATATTTAAAATATATTCTTTTTATTTTTATCAGTCAAGTATATCTGGGTCTTCTAAAATAGAGTTTCTGTTACCTCCTGTGCTTGAATCATACTTCCCTATTCTTTCTCACTTTTCATGGGAAAATCTCTTTCACTCCTTTTCACTTTCACTACTTTTCATGGAAAGTAAGTCATTTTAGATAATATATTGCTTAAACTAAGGATAACCATAAATTTCATTCTCTGAATCCAGGTTATCCTCCGATGATGTTTATTTGCTTCGTGGCTTAAGCAGACAATTTCAGTTAGTTCTATGTACCGTAAAGTGTGCACCTTCCAATGTGAATTCAATGTGAATTCAGTGTGTAGCCTGGGTCATTGTCATTTGCACAATCATATCCCTTTTGGTCCCTGGGATAATGCTAATTTCACCTGATATGTTCTTGACTTACTTTCTCTGATCTCCCTAATAAGACCCAAACTAGTCTGTCTATAATTGTATCACATCCAACTGTCAGTTTTCATGAATTCCTAGCTTGCTGCTCTATTCTTTTCAACATTTCCTTGGATATAAATTGTTTTTTCAAAATACAAATTTTACTACTTTGTTGTGATGATGTTGTAGACATTTTCAGTACCATCAGGATCTTTGTAATTTCTTACCCCGATTCTCCTGATGAAACTTCTAACTTGTTTAATATTTTATTTGTTGCTATCATGGAGAAACAAGAATCCCCCTTATAGTTTACTACCACAATCACCACTTTTTTTCAAATGTCTTTAGTTTTTACCTCTTCATGCTCTGTTACAATTAAAGTCAATCCATTACAAGTGAAACAGAGTTCTCCATCCTTTCTAGTTGCCTCACCCCACCCAAGATAGAAAGATCTGAATCACTGCTTTGGAGGTGAGGCATGGATAGCAGTTCATTTTTCTCTGAATGATCCCTGCTGCCTCACAGTATAGCACCTGTTGGAGTAAAAGTTATTGTCTTCCTTGCTTGCTTTTCCCCTTGTACAGTCTATGAATAAGCTGTGATGAGGTCACTTAGGGTCTGGTACTCTTGAAGTACTGACAATGAAATAAGTTTGCATGTCACAATCGTCACCGCTGTTATTGATATTTAGTAAATTTTCTTGAATAAAAAATGCTTCATATGCTATATACCTCTAATATAACTTCTAATATTAATGGTAGGCTGTTGAAGCGTATATATATATATATATATATATATATATATATATATATACACACACACACACACGTGTGTGTGCGTGTGTGTGTATGTATGTAATTTTACTAGTTATAGTTGTTTTACTGGGGAGACAATCTGCAGGATTCTGCATGTCAATATCCCAAGGAAGGAAAATTCTTGGGCATGTAATTTTAAAATGCAGAAATCATCTCCTGCTTAATGGTGAAATACTGGCCACCAGTTAGAGCTAGAGACCATGGGAATGAATTTAAAGTATAAGGGATTTTAATGTCAAAATAGAATCATTGCCCAACGCTAGAACTGTCCACCTTTTGGCTTATTACAATATGAGTTTTTTTTAGCATTCTCATTTGTTTATGCCACTTTCAATTGGATATTTCATTTCTTATGAAAGCATTCAGATACTAGAGTTTCACAAGATGGTGAAAAACTTAAGAGTATGGAAAAATAAGCCTAAGAGAATCAAGAAAGAGTAATAAAGACTATAAGCAGGCCAATAGGGGACTGTGGGAGCTGACCTGAAATGGGGGACCCATGGGGTGAAAGCACCCATGGGCAAAGCTCTCTGCCCCCACAGGAGGGGTGTTTTTGGGAGCTGACCTTCACAGGGGACCTTTAGGGCGCTGCTCCCAGACCCCAGGCAGGGGAGTTGTTGAGGTGATCCTCTGATTTACTAAACAATTCTAAGCAGCATGAGGTCAGAGTATTTCCATAAAAATGAGAGAGCAAATTCTATTTACCTTGGTGGAGTCTCAGCGAAGGGATAACAAAGTAAAATAGATGATTGTTTTGGAATGCTTTTGAGAAACGTTATGTTGTTAGTTAAAATGTTTAAGTTTCAAAGCAAATCCTATTTACCTTGGTGGAGTCTCAGTGAAGGGATAACAAAAGATTGTTTTGGAATGCTTTTGAGAACGTTATGTTGTTAGTTAAAATGTTTAAGTTACACCTAAGATAAATCTGCAATCTGTTGATATGTTAATTGCATATACTCATAGAATGCTGATGTAATCCCCTAAAACACTATATATATATATATATATATCCTCGAAACCTCAAATAAATCGCAACAGATTCATCACCCCTTGAGTGTGTGTCTGTTCACCATCGCCGGCCCTGTGTCTTTCCTGCCCAGCTGAACTCTGGTTATTCGCGGCCTGCACCCTTGCCCGGCTGGTCCGCAGCAGGGGACAGAACAAATTAAAGCAATTCAAATGTCTTTGAAGATGCTTCTTAATTAAATGTGTTCTTACTTTGGTGGCAATCTTCATTTCCTTTAGAAATTGGAATACAATACAACTTATGATCTTGCTGCAAACAGATTCCACTTTACTTTCTTAAAACATTTTGTAACTATAGTCTCTGGATTCTAATTTTTAGTGCTCATAACATTTTCATATCCTTTAAAGTCTATTAAACAGTTTCACATGACCTGAACTCTATCAAGAGTAAGTAAAAGACTACAATAAAAACAGTTATCTCTTTTTTATATGGACCATTGGGAAAAACAAAAGTAAAATAGTCTTTAAAACATGTGAATGTATTCTGCCATATAGAAAGTGTATATAAAATATTTTCTTACTTGGAAGGAAGAAAATTAAAACTATGTTATAATGCAGGTTTTTTTTAACCTGTTGATCCTTTTCAAACTGAGGTAAAATAAAAAATGTCTATTACTCTATTTATTATACTCAACATCTGTTTTATATAATTCTCATTTGGTTTTTGAAAATGAACTTAGAAACTGTTCCATTATGCATATTTACAAATATTAAAATAAGTAGAAAATAGACAAGCAATGCATCTCTTTTCTATTGCTTTCCAACTCAGATGTATGTCCTACAGGCTTCAAAAATTATCTTTCTGAAAGATAAAATTTGCAAAAGTCAAAAAAAAAAAAGAAAATATATTCAGAAAATAATGTTGTGGTCCTTTAAAAGAGTACATCTTACAAAATTTGTTACTCACATAAATGTGGAATATTACAGATCAATATTGATGCTTAAATAAAATATAGAGAAAGAGAAAATTAGAAAGACTTTTATATAAAGGATATACTTAAATAGAACAGAAATTTGTGTAAGTTGAATATAATAAGTTTATGATTCCAATTCTGATTACTTTAACTATTAATAATAAACAATAGTGATTTACCATTTAAATACTCATGATATATAATTATCAACAATAATTTTAATTACACAATATAATTATCAACAATAATTTTAATTACACAATAAAATAAAATGTATGTATTTTCATGTTTAAGTTCATTATCACAAAAAGTTAGAAAGAAATGTTTTATCATAAAATGAGGAAAACATATTTTTATATATGTGACATGCTAGAATTCAAAACAGTTTATGGTAAAGTATGAGTGTTTTGATGGTAGGTGTGGTGTGATTCATCAGAAGAGAGTGAACCTATTCCTCTGAATCATATTGTTGATTGGTGTTGTAAACCAATATGTCACCTCGACAGAAATAACTGTTTGAATTTCGTAGAATTCTCATATATCTCTTAAGCAAATCTTACATGTTTTAATAAACTTTTAAAACAGAGCTTAGTGAAAACATATGAAACAGATCACTAATTTTTAGGCAGGCAGAAAAACTGGTTTATAAGTCAATCAAGTTCATAAAATTGTCAAAATATATTTTAATCAAATTTTAATATAATATGTACATTTAAAAAATAATCTAAATAGTATTAACAGCTAATATTTATTAGGACTGCATCTTTTATGTATATTCAGGCTTTCTGTTTATTCACACTGCTCTATTTCTGCCTTGATTTTCACCCTTCTTTAAAATTTACTTTGAAAGAAAATCTTATATATGGATGGTCAATATAAAAGACAGGGTTGCAAATGTGGATCTAGATTATTAGTTCCAGAATCAACCACTAGTGAAGTCCAAAGCATGCTCCATACTCAAGGATTATACAGAAACCTATATTACTTATAGCATATTTATTTTTATTTCTCCTGTCACCTTTTCTAAGAATTGGAATAAATATTAGGATATCTCTTGTCCATTTAATAATTTTGCAGTGAAAGGGATAAATTACAAAAAAAATCGAGATGATCATTACATCTTCTTCAGCCTTATACACATTTTTTTGGTAAACATTTGTAAAAACACTTCCCTACAACACACTGAAAATTGCTGTTATAACATGATTAAATGTACATTATCTAACTGCTGTCACAAGAGAACTCAGGTAACACAAGGCAGTTAACAAAACTTAACAAATATAAAAGGTACTACAGATAAATGTATATTATCACTAAAAGTGTTGCTTTCCTATTCTAAAGGTTCACATTTTTAAGGGCTTCATTAATAGGTGTCCCCATATCTGGCATCTAGTGACTCATTTTTATCAAGGGTAATTCCTTACTTACTCTTGTTTTGTAACCATCTTTCAAGCTCTCTCACCAAGTAATGAAAGTAATGGATCTGCCCAAAAATGGAGGTGATTTCCAGTATACGTCGTTCCGCTTGGAATCTCATTCTCAAGTATTTTCATATTTATGCCACTTCTGAGTTGGTCCAAGGGACCACTTTTCATTTGTTTCAAGATATTCCTCTTAGTGCAATGATGACATTTTGTATACAAGGAAACTCCTTCCACCATCACTAAATATAATTTACCTTCAAAATAATTCATCAAAAAAAATGGCAGAAAATCAACATCTCTGTTTTTCCTCAAAGGTCTGGATAATTCATTCTTGAAGGACATACTTCTAGGGCACACAGTGTAGTTTCATTTTTTTCTCTTGATTCCTTCTTCTCTTCATTGAGAAAACCCTGACTGCATGTTGGGGACATGGCTCTTATGAAAAAATATTTGACTATTTCATCCTCATGTTTATTAAAATGTATTGATGAAGTAGTTGTTATGTGTAAGAACTTCTGCTAGTTCTTGAAATACAGCATGGACAGAATCAATGAAGATAAGTACTCCCCAAGGATTTCACACTGATGTCAAGAGGTGGACTATAAACATGCATAAATTGTTCATCTTGTTAGAAGATGTTAATTGGGCAAAGAAAAGAGGAAGTAGAACAGATTAAGGACTGTTGGGAGAGTCTGAAAAAGGATTTAAAAGTGTTAATGGAGTTAGCATAGAAAATGTCAGCAGAGAGAACATTCTAAGAATAGGTATAAGCATAAGGTGAGAGCATATCTAATAAGTCTAAAAAATAGTAGGGATTTGCATAAAACTGTAGCAAGAAAGCAAGGGGCAGTGCCCAGAAAATGAACGCAGAGAGTCACTGGGAGCCACACTATGTATATGTAGGGTTATAAATGATTTTAAGCTATTTTGATTTCTTTTCTAAGTGAATTAGGATGCTGCTCTTTGAGAAAGGAGTGGCATGCACTGACATAATTTTTTTAAGAATGAATATTATTCTTTTTTTGTGGTTATATTCTGGGATAACAAAATTGGAAATATCTAAAGGAACTGAAGTGTCACTGCTGGAATATAAACTAGAAAGGACAAAGATTAGAGCCAGAGTGGATAGTTCCAAGTCAGAGACAAATAACTTGTGAGTTATGAGAGAAACAGTAACCTCATGACCAGTAAATTTTTTTGTGTGTCAGTAACCAGAATCATGTTTGTGCTCATAGAGATGAAAAAAATATATATATAAGACTGTGCAGTTCAAAGAGGTTTAATCTCAGACATAAAAAGTGTAAAATACACATTAACTACCAGGGGTTGGAGAAATTAATATGAAGTTTGAGAAAGACATCTAGAGATACATAACTAAACATTGAACTTCCCAAGACTACAAGACCGTGGGAGGGATGAGGCAAGAAAGCAGTCGATAAAGAAGAATAAAAATTGTGGAACCTTCAAACAGTAAAGGCTTTTTTTGGAACTTAAAAAGGTGATTTCCTAAGGATTCCCTACGGATATGATAATGTAAAAATGGAAGATATTCTGAAGTTAAGTGAAGAAAACTTATCTGAGGTAGGGAATGATAAGCTTTATCAATGCTGTTAAGAGAGATCAACTAGTTGAGTATTTACCACTTAGTAATTGCACTGAAGTCTTTGATGACCTGACAAAAGCAAATTTAATGGAGCAAAGAAAAAATAAGAGTTGAGTTAGAGGCATTAAACATAACTAAATTTCTATAGTTTTGCTACAATAGAGAAAAAGAACCAATCCTGCATAATATGCTTCCTATAAACAAAAATAGACTTTAGAGACTTTGAAGTCTAGAGACATATTTAGAAAATGAAAATTTTACTAAGGGCATATGGTTCTCAGACAGACTCCTGATGAGTCTGTCATCAGGACAAACTACATATTAATATATTTTATAATATATACATACATACATATATATAATATATATATAATATATAATATATATATTATATATATAGTGAAGTGTCTTATATTACTATATAGGACAGTTTATCTCCTTGGATACACATGCACAAACTCCTTTCCATTCCAAAATAGTATCACATCACATTTTTGTATATAAAGTCCTATTTGTTTGATTGGAGTCATTATGATATGACTCCATATGATATGGAGTCATTATGATATACAAAAGCAAATTTAAACTTCTGTTTTGCAGGGCACAAAACTTGCTTAAATCTTTTAAATAATGATCTAAAAAATATTTTCTCAGAATATGTCAGGATTTTATCATTACAAGAAAACTTTTCTTAGGTTCTATGTTTTTTTAAGTGAGTAAATTTTATTTTTTTAATAATTTATTTGTTTAAAATTTCACATTTTTGTAGTCCCCGGGGTTCACCCGCCTGGTTCTCTCCCTGACCATTTCTTAAGTCCTGTTATTTGTTGACGACCCAGATTATTTTAGTTATCATTATCAACAAGTTCTCACTAACCTCTGGAATTATTATCTGTATTTAGTCAATGTGGTCTCACTATTTTGACAGATGTTGTTTAAATTTGGTGGGAAACATCTAAGGTAAAAAAGTCTGATATGTAAATAGAACCAGGAGTTAGAGTAGAGACCAACTTCAAAAGGAAAGACAATTTTAAAATTCTAGGAACTAATAGGGCTAGGAAGTGATCTCAAAACTAGCAAGAAGGCAAGATTCCAAAACAAAGTTTGTAGAAAAGACATCAGTTTCATGAACTATAGATGAATGTACACCTGGAATATAGGTGCTGTAGTTAGAAGAGAAAGCAAAAGTGGATATTGTGAGGGGGGAAAAATATGTATTCAGTTTATGTTTAAATATAAACCAGACCATTTCAACAGGTACATTGCACTAGTTCTAATTATTTACAACATTGTTTTAAGTTTTGTGCCAAACATGAATATAATTTTGGCAACCTAAGCCTTATCATATAATAAATATTTGCTCATAAGCATGATGAATGAAGTATAAATGTAATGAGTGAAGTTTAGCCTCTGACTCTCAGGAGCTAATGCACCATTTGAGAAGGCAGATTTGTGAATAGCTCACTTGAATAATAAAATAAGTCAGCACACAATTGAAAATAGAACAAAATGAAAGTAAATATCAAATAACACAACACTTTGTTTAGGTGCATAGAGAAACCATTGTAGATGTAAACATTTCATTTCCAGACCACCACAAGAAAAAAAGGCTAAGCAGACCAAATCCAATGTTTTATGTGAAGTCATTTTATATAAAAGGGAATGATTGCTAACCATTGTTAAGTTGAGATGAAATTGGAAAATTTAAAGTTCTTCAGAACCCTTCATGCTAGTTCTCTATGCAATTGATTGGGTGGGAACCCAATTTCTAAACATAAAACTGCCCAAAGAATCTGACTGACCATAAAGAATAAAGGACTACAAATAACTGCTTACAGAGACAAGCAGACATACAGAAAACTGCTGAAGCAATTATACAATTAGCTAAAGATAATTGCTAAAACAGACATAAATACATACGCAAGCAAAACCCTGCAGGCAAAACACAAAATGACTTCCTGTAGTCAAAACATTTCTGAATATAATTATACAACTCTCCCAGCCTCGGTCATTTCTCAGTAACAGTTTAATCCCAGTCATGGGATTCTTCAAAACAATCATGGAATTTATCAAATGTAAAACACTGGCTAGTTATAATTAGTCATATGATTCCTCAGTGATCCAGGAATTCTTTAGACATAAAACACTGACAAGAGACCTATTTGGCAGCACCTGGCTCCCCCATGGAGACCCCACACATTGCTGCTGACTTTCCTCTGAGCTGTGGTTCCTTCTTGACCAAAACCATATACCCAGGTTCTTAATTTAGACTTGTCTCAGATACAATAGGGCAAACATCTGTAAAATGACCACAAAACTTGGATAAACAAGGGTTCGGAAAATGAGACAAATTTGCACTGTCAACAGAGTTTCCTTGGTTGATCACAGGATCAGAAAAATTGAAGAGGCACAAATAATTTCAACTGCAAGTTTATTGTAGCTTTTTCCATTCAGGCTTTGTCTTGGCTTTACTTGAATGGAATCTCATGAAATAGAAGAATATTTGTGTGATGTTCACAATTATTAGAATGCTAAATTCGCTGGCAAATTATTTGTGCATGCCATTGTTTATATCCAGCTTTCTGCAAGAGGAGAGTCTTATGGAGGCTGTTTCAAATTCCTTCCTGAGAGTACATTTTTATGAAGAAAGGGATTTTCAGTCTTTATTTTTCTAGTTGCTTATTCAGGTAATGTTAATTAACAGCATGGCGTATGTTTTAGGGATATGGGTTCACACCATATGTTATTACACCGTACTCAACACCAAAACCCCAATCATTTTCAATCATATTCCATTTGGTATAGCCCCCCTTCCCCCATATATATTACCCAACAAACTTCTCTTCTAGGGTCTTCAGATCTGTACTCTGATTCTTTTTGTTTAATTCCACTTGTGAATAAAACTCTTTATCTATTTTTCTTCTGAATATTTTCACTCAGTTTAACACTTTCAGTTCCAGCAATGTTATCACAAATGACAAAAACTCATCTTTTTTAATATTTGAGGATCTTCCATTACATATAACCACATCTTACTAATCCATTCATTTTTTTTTAATGTATACATACATAGACTAATTCCTTAACACCTTTCCTAAGGAGTGCAGCAATGAACAAAGAAAAACATGTACCTTTAAAGTTAGTGAGATTTTTGTTCTGTTATGTTTTGTAATCTATAAGTAAATACCCAAGAGAGGGGTTACTGGATCATAAAGTAGTTCTATCTTTAATGTTTTGAGACACGCCCATATGGTTTTCCACTGTGTCTGAACTAGTCTACATTCCAGCAAAATTGTATGAGGATTCCTTTTTCTCCCATATCCTCACCAATAATTGCTATTTTTGGAATTTTTGACCCTTAAAATATAAACTGTAAGATATTGTTAAAGAAAACAAAAGACATGATTGAAAATGAGAAATTATTCTCTGCTAATAAATTGGAAATTAGAGCATTGCTAAAATGGTCATTATTTGAAATAACACATTGATTCCATGCAAAACCTAGCAAAATACCAAGAAATTTCTTTAAGGCAACAAGGCAAACATTATTGAAATTTGTTGGAACCATAAAAGACTTTGAAAGTCATAGAAATTATGCAAAGGGGATATTTAGATAGGCCAGAGAAGATAAAATTTAATAAACAAGCAAACAACGAATTAAATAAACAAACAAACAAACAAACAAACAAACAAATAAATAAATAAATAAATAAATAAATAAATAAATACACGTTTTCTGTCAGTAGAAAGTAAACTGGATGGGTGAATCATCAACTTATTAGGTCACAATAGCACTCCCAACCCCCCAAAAGGTGAAAATAATCTCTTCTAAGTAATGGAATATGAATAAAAATAATATGGACTTGTTTCATGGCTGACTCTTAAAAACCCACTATGTGCAATCCTCATGTTTTTATTTTTCCAGCTGCTGGAATCAAACAAATTTGATGATCCTGAAACCTAGTTTGCTGAAAATGAAAGAGACACAAGATGTGAAAATCTTAGCTTCCTCGTGATTCCGTTTTTTTCTTGGTAAGCGTGTTCCTAGTTCAGTGGGTGTATCCGTGTTCTTCCCGGGCCACACCCCGATGCTGGAAACACCCCTCTCCCTAATGTTTGGGCATCTTTTAAGCTCCAAATGAATGGCGGAAGGTTCAGTGAAATGGCTCCCTTCAGGCCAGAGCTCAAGCGTCTCCCAGGACCTCACCACCCGCTGTGGCTTTGCTCACCCACATCCCTGGTGAACGCTTTCTCTGCTAAGCCTGGGAGGAGTTTTCTATTCACGTGTAGCCCAAAGACGGCCTGAAAACCAGCAGTGAAGTAATGAAACCTACATAGACCTGCCTCTTGCTTCGTGCCCCAAACCTTTCTACTTCCCTATGCCCTGCAAATTCCTACCACTCAGCAAGTCTAAATTGCAGTATCTGCTGCTTACAACTCAGTAAAATCATCACAGAACCTGGACCCGACCTCAATGCTCCAAAATACTCACAACAAATTGAGTATTACTGAAATGCATCAGCTTACAGTATCCTTTACTTCTCCATCACTAGAGGTAATTCACTTGTGTGATTCCAATTCTTCATATTTTTTTGCAAGAGAAATCTTCTTGCAATTTATGTGAAAGATCAGCTAAGGGTGTTGGTAATTTCAGTGGAAAATAGTAGTTGTAAAATAAGTGTTGCTTAAAATGTGAGGAAAGTGTAGTATAAACAATATGTTCAGTTGGAAATCAATTTATTGTTTATTTACTGTCTAGTCTGTGGAAAGTGTGGCCACAGACCGCTGAGAAAGAAAAGAATATGGCAGGTCCTGGGAAGTGAAAGTCCTGTCTTGCTAGAGGACAGATAACATAGACTGAATGCTTAATTAATTTATTATTATTAAATAGTTTATTAATATATAGATTTCACATCCTTGTATTCCCCTGGTCGATTAGAGAGGAATGGTGGAGGGTGATCCCCAGGGAATACAAAGATGAATGTTTAATGTATAAGGAAACAGAGAACCTAATGCAACCAACCTGATCAGAGATGGTTTTTATAGAAATAATAGAAAATAGTAGAGTTTTCAATAAAACCACAAAATCATCTGATTTCATTTATTATTAACCTTGACACGTTTTTAAATTTAGTATCTTCAACTGGTAACACCTCCTTTTCCTTTTTTTTTTTTTTTTTTTTTTTTTTTTTTTTTTTTTTTTTTTTTTTTTTTTTTTGCATTAGATCTGGAAACTCACCTTTTGTGCATTTGAAAAAAAAAAAAAGACAAAAAATCTCTAGATTAAAGTAATCTTTCAAATTAAAAAGCTTGCTTCTGTTTAAATTATTATTATCAAATATGTTTTTAAGTTGCATTGCCTTTCTTGACTTAAGATGAGTTAAACTAGATTCCTGAATGCACAGACTTAGGGATGCAAGGAGTTAGTTCTGTGATTTGGAGGTGTGTCCAGCCTTTTATCTTTATAACCAACTTTACTTTTCTCATTAGTAGATTTTTCTGCTTTATTGACAAAGACCAATTTTAAGAAACAACTTCAAAAGCTCGCTTAGACAGAGTCAGTGCTGTGAATGCTAGGATGTTTCAACCTGCTCACAACAGTGTTCATACTCATAAGGGATCCACTTCCCTCTCCAGGTTTTCAGTCTGTCCTCAAACTTTCAAATTCTATTCTCACTTTTATTCCCTAAAGTACCTACTCTGGACAATTATTTTGGGTAGACTATCACCCACCTTATTTTTCTGATATTGAGAACATACTATTATTTTTTTCCCTATTATGAAAAAAGTCACTGCAATTACTGTTAAAACAACTCTCAACTTGAAAGACATGAACAAGGGTGCCTGGTGGAAGAACTGATCTTTTAAAGGCCATACTGGCAGTGCTTCATAAACTCTGCTACATAGACTCAATTGTTCATACTCTTTTTGGGTTTTAACTTTTTTCTCTTTGTTTGGTTTGTAGTTAGTTTATGCCCACAGGTTCTGGGCTGTTATGCCTTTCCAAAGACTACAGTAAATGTCCCTGTTGAATATCTTGTTACCACTGAAAAGTTCATTTTGTTTTCTGGGGATCATGGCTATGACGAGTAGGATTATATAGTAGCCAATACTGAAATACAGGGAAGGATGTTGTCAGCTTTGACCTGGATAACAATGGTCAAGCTACTCAATTGTTATTAATAAGCTACTACAATATTAACCATATGTGAAGTTTTTTTTGTTTGTTTTTTTAGTACAATTTGAAAATATACAGATAGGTGACTTGCTCCCCCAGAGTTTGTGTTCTAGTTGGAAGAAACAGACAATAAATGAAAACGTAATAGTGCTAAGATTTTTTTTTTCTCATTCAGATACTGGCTCTGAGGACTATATATAATACAAGAGTAAATAAGAAAAATGGTGGATAGATTTGCAATCTGTTGTGGAGACCTACACTTTTGGATTTCATGTTACTACAGCTCAAATGGTGAGAGTCAAAGATGGTGCTTAGATTTGAGATTTGACTGTAACCATGGAGTAAATGATCAGACAATTTAATGAAAGAGGGAATATAGACATGAAAGGTAAATTTTAGGGGAAATTAAAAATTCAGTTTGTGATGTAGTAAGTGTGAGATCTTCATGGAGAGTCAAGAGTTTAGTGAAAATTAAGAGTAAAAAGAAACAGTGCAGTTGTGGGTGCTATCACATGAGGAGCCTGAATTCACACAATAAAAGGATGCGCAATTGTAATGTGTGAGTTAGGAGGATTACAAAATTACAAAACACTGATCCTTGGTCAGTGCAAGTATTGAGGCACTGACACAACACACAATTGGAAAATTGAAAATCCATATATAAATTTTGATTACCCCAAAACTTAACTATTAGTAGCTTGCTATTAACAAGAAGCCTGACTGATAATATAAACAGTTGATTAACACAGTTTATATGTCATTTGTATCTTATAGTGTACTTTACAAAAAAAGAAAAAAGAAAATATTATTTTCTTTTTAAAGAGATTATATTTAAAAGAAAATATTTTTAAAGAGGTTATAAAGAAGATAAAATAAATTTATATCCTATGTTTAACAATATCATGTTTATCTGTTTAGAAAAGAATTTGGCATGTAAGAGGAGGCTCACAGCTTTAACCTGTAGTTGTTCATGGGTCAACTCCATACATTACTGGATAGCTTTAGTAGGAAAAAGTCTGAACAGTTCACTGGGAATAAAGAGTATAAAAACAGTTGCTATACTCCAAACATTAACCAAAAATTCAAAATTCTTTCATAAATTGTTGTCTCTTGAGGAGAATAATATTTATTCAGAATGTATTCATCTTTATGACTTCAGAAGTGCTTGACTGAATATAGTTAGGCTATGCATAACCAGACATTGTCTAAGGTTGGAAAGTTTGAAAACATACCCTAACATGATGACTGCTTTGTTGAGCATTTGTTTCATGGCTTTGGATGAATGAACAATATATATGAATAATATGAATTATTTTTATGCTATCACCAAGTAAGATACAGGGGTAGTGATGCAGTGAAAATTGTATAGGAGTCAATGTGCCCTAGTGGGCAGAGTCTGAAAGACCAGTGAGAAGGAGCAAGAAGTGCCAAAGGGCACATAAAAGGGAGGAGCAAGGAGAGAGAAGAACAAAAGAAAGAGATAAGAATGATGGGCTGAGAGAACAGGCCTATATGACCTGGCCAGGGAAAGTCTCCTGGAAGAGTAAGCTGCTGGTGACAAGGAGCCATGGTGGGAGAGTGGCTGGTAGAGAAGTACCTGGTATGGAGTCATATGCCAGAAGGGCAGCCCGGGGGTGAGCAGGGGCTGATAGACACTGCCACAACAAGACAGTAGATTTGTAAAGCTGAGTTTGCATCAGCATCTGTTGGAAAAGTTTGAGGAGCCTTGGAAAGTGGAGCAGCTCAACACTGGTAAGAAGCAAAGAGAAGACACTGGAGAAGGACTGGACTTTGCAGGGTGCCTGCAGGATTGGAAGGAGCACCATTTTGGATATGTGTTTGGGACTTTGGACTAAACTTGACTTGGGTTTAAATAACTGGCCACTTGCAGCATTAAGAACTTTTTTGTTTCCCTGGTTAATTTCCCTTGTTAATAAAACCCTCTTGTTTAAATTGTTTTGTGACATTGTTAACTGCTGTGTGCATGAGTGATGCGGATCTGGTAGAAAGTGTTGGGTGGCAGAAGCAGCATTTTAAAAGGTGCTGCTTTTTTCCTGTGGCTTGTTGGTTGGCATTTTCTGGCCCCTTAGGACTCAATTTCTGAGAGCACATCTCTTAACCACTGCTATTGGAATCAGTAGTTGGTAATTTAAACAAACATGTGGGTTAAAGCAGATTTTGTTAAAAAGAAAGATAATATCATTATGAAACAATCTTCAATATTCTCATCACATCATTAGTTACGTTTGTTTTAGTAACTTGATTTTGAGTTTTTCCAAATCATTCAAATTCATTGAAATGACCACTTTTCATATTTATATTTTTATATTTTATTAATTTAAATAATTTATTTATGTACCTTTATTTATTACAAATACAAGTGCATTTAAGTTCAGCAGTATTTGTTTGTTTTTTTTCCTAGACTAAAACAATATCAAGAGAAATGTATAGTACTACATACATAATAAGTATATGAAATGTAAGTACTACATGGTTTCACTCATTTGTGGAATATAAAAAGACAAGGCATAAAAGAAAAACTAAAACAAATTGCTAGGCTCTGATGACTGAATAGCTACCATAGGAGAAGGGAAGGTGGAAGGGGGTAGAGAGAAACAAGTGGCTGGTTTTGGATGGTGACTGGGTATTTTGTGGTGGGTATAGTTGTTGAGGTGAAAATTTTGCACCTGAAACCTATACAATGGAAAGCTAATATTACCTTAATAAAAAATAAAAAGTCAAAAATTAATCTAGAGTTAAAAAAGATACTTTGGTAAGCATGCTTTGATGAATGTTTTGGCAAATGATGAATGGGAGAGATCATTGAACATTAATCACTTCTCAGAATTTCTACTTTTGCACCATCATAGTAGGGAATGTAAATGTAATTTTAGCCTGTTTGTATCATGTAAATCAAGTCTTAAAACTGTTAATGTAGATCTGCATTTATGTGTATATTTTTACCTTGACTTAAAAGATCTTAAAAATATGTTTGTTCCAAAACAATAATACATTGCATAGGAAATCTAAGTGGAGTAGGAATATTTCTTAGGAATTGTTAAAGTCTGGTAGAGTGAAGAATATATTTGAAGTTTCAGTGATGAGTTTAATATAATATATGTATATCTTGATTTTCAAAGATAAGTACCTAAAACATATAAAATTTAATAAAAATTAAATTAATTATAGAAGAAAACTATATTTTTAGAAATGTATCTTTAAGCATTCCTGTATTGAAGGAGTGGAAACACAGATACACACACACACACACACACACACACTCTCTTAGCTACAAAATTGATAATATTTTAAGATATAACAAAAACTTGTGAGTTGGCAAAACCACTATTCTGGAAGAAAAAAATAAGAAATGTATTCTAGAGAAGTGATTTCAAAATCAAGTATTTTGAGGACAAAGTGACTACAAATTTAAAAATTAACATTAGATTTATCCCAGAGACAAAAGAAATATGAATGAAGAGAAGCATGAACTCTACATTGAATACATTTAAAATGTAATGACAATACATACTTTAAGTGATACATCTAGAATGAAACCCTTCTATATGTATGCATCTATTAAATTAGAGAAGTATAAATTCACTGTGAAATTCCATTATATATATATATATATATATATATATATATATATATATATATATATATATATATATATATATATATATATATATTGCTTCATCATAGAAGGGGATAATTGTAAAAGCAAAAACATCAACTTTTAAAATTTACTTATTTAATGCAATATTACTATATTTGTCTAATATCATAGGGCTTTTTTACCTCTGATACTTTCACTAGGGTGTTTCTTTTGCTTTAGAAATTGGTTTGGTAATTAAAAATTATGATAAAAGAATGACATGAAACATCATTACATAAAGAATATTTTCTCAACTGAAATTTACTGCACATTTTGGACATTGTTCCATGTTTTAATTCTCTGAATGTTAAACCAAAGTTCAGTCATTGGAAGTTGGGATTTATAAACTGCCAAATACTTCTGAGGGGAAAAATGCATTTCAAAAGCCTAGGGGGAAAGGGGACTCACTTTACTTTCTTGACTTCAAACAGGTCTTGTAAAACAACACATTGATCAGTTAAATACAAATGAACTTGAATCATATGGATATAATTCTCTTAAATTAAATTTCCTTTAAACTAGGGACAGAATTATACATTAAAAAGGCGAAGTTCATAAAGTCAAGCTTTTTTCCCCTTTGACATCTGTCTGCAAAGCCTTAAATACTAAAAGAATAAATCTTCATAATATTAAATATGTGACATGCTATCTGACTTAATACATAACTTATATATTATTGTTCATAATATTGACTATGAGAGGATTTTATTTGAAAAATATTTCATAGTAGTCATATTTCTCCTCCTCATTTTGTTAGTCAATTTATTTTGGTTTTCCTGTGTCTCAATTAAGAAGCTATAGTGATGATAGGAAATATCCTCACCCCAAGGATAAGATAAGGATCACCTAGGGATTGTTGCTCCCAAAAAATCAACAACAATAAAAACTGCAGACATTACATCACTCAAGCAAAGAGGAAAGTTATTTGGATTTTAGAAGAAGGAGGCTTGATGTTTTTAACTGCGAAGCAGGAAATTCACAATGCATCTGAGTGGAGACCACTGATTCCAAAAAGACCTGCTTAAAATTGACCCTATTAAATGTGAGATATACACATCTAGTTAGATAGTGATAACAATCAAACAAAGAACCATCAGCTCACTGTTACTCATGTGAGATATTTTACATAACTCAGCTAAAGTTAGAACTAATTCAAAAGAAAAGAATGGCTTGCTTGCTAAGGTCAGAAATAAAAGGAAATATCACCAGAGCTGAGATAAAAAGGAAAAAAAGATGATTCTCAAAGATATACAAAACATCCCCTCCATTACTCTTTTACACTTAGAGCCTACAGTGGCATAGAAATTAAAGTTTTAAAATGGACTTAATGAGAATCAAAAGTTGTGGGATTTGGTCACTAATAGCATTTACTATTTAGCAAGATAAGTCTTTCAACCCAACAAAGGTATTGTAGTGAAAATGAATTCTTGAGTGTATATTAATACCAGAGTACAAGTTGTAACTTTGCTTTTAACTCATATATATATATTTATATAAAATTAACTCATATATATATGTAGTCTTAAAATATCATCTGTAGCATAACGTCATCCAAAATGTTAGACTTGAAAAATGCTTTTCTTTATTTGATTTGATTATTTACCACTTGTTTGATGGTAAGTATATAAGATTATACATAAATGGGCTTTAAGGAAGACAAATTCAAATGGAGGTGATTTGTACAAAGAAATGTAACAGAGATCAAAGCTCCATTTTCTCAACAAATTTTACCGAGATTCCTCTTGGAAAGAAAGAACATTTGGTACAGCCCCTAAATTAAGAGTTTATGATGAATTAGGGCTTAGTAGCAATACTTTATGTAGGAATATATACATTCAAGCCATGCTAAGAAGCTAGATAGCTATAGGCACTCAAAGAAGATGCCAAAACCAAATAATAATAATACCTAGGGTAAATTCAATGTACAGATAAGATTATATGAGACCAGAATTATTCCAATACCAAGGAGTACTACAAAAAAAAAAAAAATCCACACAAACATCCCTGGTGAATATAAATATAAGAATCATCAACAAAAATATCAGGAAATCTAATTCATAACACATTAAAAGATTCTCAACCAGAATCAAGGATGGGAAGTAAAGGGTAGGTCTGTAAATTTAAATCTATACATATGATATGCTACATTAATAAAATAAAAATCATGATTATTTTAATAAATTCAGGAAAATATTTGAAAAATACAAAATCCCTTCCTGACAAAAGTATTCAATAATGTAGTTATAGCAAAAACATTATCTCAGCACAATAAAGGTCATATATGACAAATCAGGAAAAATATTATACTGAATGGTTGCTATGTGTATTGATATTATAATGACCTGACAGATCAAGAAATGGCTGTAATTGAAATGGAATGACACAATTTAGAATGAAAAAAACAACTTGTTTACATGACTGTTTACATGTTTACATTGATGAAAAGACATACTAAGCAGGCAAGATAAAAGCCCAGGCTGTGGTGAGACCAAGCTTTAAAAAGCTAACAAGAAGCTCTGGTAATGATCCTTGGAAGAGTATAAACACAGAATCTGGATTAATCCAATTGAGTATTTTCATCTACCATGCTCCTGAGTTTCCCAAAACACCCCTATATGTTGGCATATGAAGTCAGAGACTTCCCAGAAAAGCAGTCTTTCCCTCTCCAACATGTTGATGCTTCAAGGAAAATTTCAAACAAACACTGATCACCTTTAATGACACATACTTCCCATTTTATTGACAATTAGATTGTATACTTCTGTTGTTGCAATGTGGATATTCTCCGATAAATAATACTGTAACTATATGTCATTGTTCGACTCATATGTGAAACCTCTCCACCCAGTTGTATGTTGAGATCCTTAGATCATATTATAATGGTGATAGGTTTAATGAATGGCCTTTAAGAGTAAGAATCAAACAAGAAGGAACCTTCTAACTACTCAAATTCAACAATGTTCTGGAAGTCCTAGTTAAAGAATCAAGTAGATAAAAAATAAAAGATATTTAGATTGGAAACAGAAGGAAAAATGTCTTTATTTGGAGATGAAAGGATCTTATATAGAGAATATTCTAGACTCCACCAAAAAAATATTGTAACTAATCAATGGATTCTTTTAAGTTGCAGAATACAAAATCAACATGTAGAAATCATTTGCATTTCTATACACTAACAGTAAATTATCCGAAAAAGAAGTAAATGAAACAATATTCTCAATAATACCAAAAACAATAAAATACTTATTAAAAAACAATAAAATACTTTTAACTTCAACAGAGAAGTTAAAAAAATACCTCTGTTAAAACCTGTGATGCTTTGATGAAATAAACTGAAGACAAGGCAAACAAATGGAAAGATATCCTACAGTTATGAACTGGAGAAAACATTATTGTTACACTGCTCATACAACTCCAAATCTTCTAGTTCATGCAATGACATTTCTATAGAAATAGAAATAGAAAAGGCAGTTGTAAATTTTGTATAGAGATGGAGGAGACCCTGAATATCCAAACGAATCCAAAGAAAGAACAAATTCAGAGCATCATGCATTCTGACCTCAAAAAATGTTACAGAGTTATAATTGTCAAAACAGTGTGTTTTGGGCATAATATCAGATTCATAAACAAATGGAAGAGAATCAAAAACCCAGAAATAAACTCTGTTCAACCAACATTCAAAGGAGAAAGGATGTTCAAGAACACTGAATGGAGAAATGATAGTTATTTTAATCAATGCTGTTGGAAAGATCAGAGAAATGAATTCATATCCCTATCCTATACCACTTATAAAAATTAATTCAAAATTGTTCAAAGACTTAAACATGAAACCTGATACCATAAAACTGCAAGAAGAAAATAATAAAAACCACCTTGACATTGGCATTATTAATTACTTTTGTATATTATATCAAAAGCAAAGGCAACTATAGTGAAACTAAGCAAGAAGGACAACATCAATCTAAAATTTATGCACAGAAAAAATTAGCATAATGAAAAGGCAACATGAAATGAGGGGATAATTTAAAGTATATATGCAATAAAATGTTAATCTCTTCAATACGTAAAGGACTTATAAATCTCAACATCAAATAAAAAATCAAATTAAAAATAAGAAAGACAGAGGAACTGAATACAATACCCAATGAGTACACAAAAAATAATGTACATCACTAAGCAGAGAGCTCAAATCCAAGCCACATTGAGATAGCATATCACACTTGTTAGATGGGTTATCATCACAAAGTGAGGGTTTGTATAAAAGGGAAACTTTGCACACTATTAGCAGGAGTATGAATTGTTTCAATTGCTATGGAAAATAATATGAAAATTTCTCAAAATTAAAAATAGAATGAACATATGACCCAGTAATCACCATTCAAAAGACATGAACGCTGGATCTGTATGAAATATCTGCATCCTCGTGTTTATTTAAGCATTATTCACACGAGTCAAGATATTGGAACAACTAAAGTGGCTGTCTATTATAGATAGATGAGATATGTAGATATGCTATGTATCTTAGAAGATCAATCAGCATGGAAAAAAAAGGAAATCCTGCCATTTAAAACAACTTGCATTAATCTTGATGACACTATGTTAAGTGCTGAAAGTCTGATAAAGATGAATACTGTATAATACTTATATATTGAATCAAAAAAATCAGACATAGAAAAAACAAGAAATACGGTAGTTATCAAAGGCTCAAAGGGTGGAATGTATGGGAAATGTTGATCAGAAGTTATCAACTCACAGTTATAAGATGAATAAATTCTAGGTATCTGATATACTGCCTGGTGATTATAACTAAAAAATACTGCATTATACAGGTGAAAGCTGAAAAGTCCATAGAACTTAAGTGTCCTCACCATAAAGCAGAATTGGTATTATAAGATGTGATGGAGGTGGTAGCTAAAAGTATGGTGGTATGATTTTGCAATATATGTATATCAAGTCAAGTAATTATACACCTTAAAATTACAAAAAAATGAGTTAATGTGAGTAAAGTTTTTCATGCTCAAATTATTTATATAACTATATATATTAGAAATTGTTTACATAACTATGTATTTTGGGGAATATAACTTTATATCCTTATATGCAACTACTTCACTCACCTTCCTACAATGCTCCAAAGCAACACCCTAACACATCCTTCAATTCCCCCTCCCTTATCATGGTATGGAAAGTTTAGAATACCAAGTTAAGGCATAGAATTTATTTTATATAGAGAGAACAGACACTATAGAAAGAAATTCTCGGTGTTTATATTTGCAACGCAGATTAAATCAATTGTTGTTTCATTAGTTTCAGCTTTAACATTCATTTTGCTTAGTTCTAGTAGATCCATACATTCATCATTCCATGAATTAGTGTTTAGGAAATGCATAAATTATCAGAATCCATCCTACGAAAGACAGATACAGAAAAACATGTCATATGTCAAGATGAACATTAATATTTCCCAAGCAATTACTTTTTTATTACTTAAGTCTTCTTTGATTTTAAATATATTTGAAAAAAATATTTTTCTTAATGTTAATTTTAGTTCCTAGTGTTAGTTTCTCAACTTAATTTAAAATCTGTGTAATTTGTTCACTTGAGTGCATATCACAAAGATTATAGATATAGGTTGAAATAAAGATTAATGAATTAGGATATAATATGCCTAATTTCTCTCTTTTCCTGTCACTCTTCATAATTCATGACACCCTCATGCACATCAATTTTTGTCAGATATTACTCATATTTTTGCTAATCATCAAAGGTTTGTGATGTTGTGATGAAAACTTTGAGTTAAACTTGAGCAAGGAAAAAAATCAAAGGACATTGCATAAGTGAATGGAAAGAAAGCAAACACATTTATCCACATGCCTAAAGCATTTAGGTGTTCCGGATGTTCAAAATATCATTTAAAATAGAGGGAATTTATTTGCATCAGATTGCATGTAGAAGCCAGGGAAGATCAGTAATGTTTATCAATATCTGTGTGTGAATGGACAGCTTAACACTGAACCAGAAACTTCATAGTATAGTCATGACCTAATGTAATATTAACTGAGTTGACAAATGCACAAAGATCTCGATGATCTCTGCTTTGGGGGATCCTTTAGCTCTAATAAATTAAGAACATGAGGATTAAGACCTGCTAAATAAAGAGACACAAGCAACCTGTCTGGGTAGGTATTGCTTCAGCAATCAAACTCCCAATGTGGGGCTGTTTAGACACTGGGGTAATCTTGATTCAAGGGAAAATTTTGAAATACTCAAAGGGAGTTCAGGGCACCTGATTTATTACTTACAGATTACAGATACGGGAGAAAGTGGGGTCTGATTATCAGGGAGTAGAGAAGTACTCTGTCCTAGTCACAAGGGAGCAAAGGATTTGGGAAAGGAAACAAATGTTACTTATACAGTGGTTGGAATGCAGATTATGTAACTCTTCCTGAACTCAGTTCTAAATGGTTATTTAAAAACAGATATGTTGAAAAACACAAAGCAGGGGTTGTAAGAACAGGTTCTTATGTAAACACACAGATTATAGATGAGCTCAGGATACTCCTATTGTAAAATGCTTGGGCAACAAATCAAAATAGCTGATTTCTAATCAAACTAATCATTATGTTTTCATTGTTTAAGCAGTTTCACAGTCACCCCAGTCAGGGCAGGGCAGTTCTAGGGCAGGGTTAGTAGGGCTGGAAAGCAGGTGAGTCGTGAGTCCCTTAGCATCCCCAGGATTTTTTTTATTATTATTATTATTTTTGAGACTAGGTCACCTTATGTTGCCTGGGGTAATCCCAATCCGGGATTAGATCTGAGTAGTTCAGATCCTGGATCAGATCTGGGATCCCATGGACTCAGGCAATCCCCAGCCTCAGCCTTCCAGGTAGCAGGGATTACAGGCGCTCGCCACCATGCCCAGCGATAGGAATCTTTATACTCTTTCTCTAAAATCTCATTCTCAAATGGTCTCTTATCCCATGCCCCCCTACTCGAGCTCTCTCTTAATGCTCTCTCACCCCAAGGGAACAATGCCCATTTATCCTTGCTTCCCAGGTCTAGGTGTGTTCACTCATCCACACCCAGTGGACCCAGCCTGGTACAACCAGGGAGGCTCATACAGGCTAATGAAGGGGAAATGCCCAACCAACCCATTTACCCTACACTAGTAGAGAACAAAAGATAATTCATGTTTCAACAGGGAGACTTAATGTCTACTCTTTCATGGTTGGTCTTATATTGTGACTTTAATCCCACTTATGACCAAAAACCCTCCAAATGAATCTAATGGAACACCAATTGCCCATCCCTAAATATTAATGATAAAAACAGAGGGAGCTATTAAGAAACTACCCAAGTTCATCCAGGTGAAGCAAAATCAGTTGTTCATAGCATGATCACAAAGAAATAGACTCAATAATTATATAATAAAATGTTCTTTGATCTATGATATCTGTACTTATTACTAACATTTTTGAGCAAATGAATCAGTTAAATTCAATCAGAAATGTAAAACCTACCATACCAGTATAAGGATTTACTGTAGAAATGAATTTAAATGTCATCTTGGATGCTAGGGAGGTAGTCCATGCAAGTTTGTTCTCTGTATCTGAGTGTGAAATGTGCCAGTATGCAAGACTGGAACTCACAGAACAAATTGAAAGTCAAGAGTTGAATTTTAGTCTGCATTTATCTCCCCTAGGCTCTAAACCACTGATCTGAATGTAGACAACCTACTATGGGGGAAGGGGTTGCAGTGTTCTTAGAGTTCCCTCTTATACCTCAGTGAGATTGAAGGTGATCTGGCAGTTGCTGGGGGTTATAGAGATGGTCGTTGCCTGCAACATACTTTGCAGATCTACTATGATGTGGGTGAACTACAGCCATGTCTAATTTGATGAAACCTTGGAAATGGGAATATGTTGACTATTGTTTTTCCACTTTCCAAATCCTGTGCAAACACCCCTTACCTCCAACTTTAAGATACATTCAGGCAACAGAATTCTGGGATGTTTTTAGATCCTTATTACTGGTTAGATAATCCGTGTAAGTTTATCTCCTAGCACCTGCATGCAGTGCAGCTAAATCAAGAAAATAAAATGCATGTAGCAAATATTGACTATACTGTGTGTGCTTGTATAAGGTAAGTGAATTAGTCAGGTTTTTTCTTCCATTAGTCTGTATAACCAGCACCTGGGTTATTGTGTCTTCCCTATGATTGTGCAGTGGGTGTGGGTTTGTATAAGTGTGCACACCTGGGCCTAGGAGGAAGTGGGAAAAGGAAAGACAGACCATGAGAAAGTATAAGACACACAGCATGAACACAAGAGAAAGAGTCAAGAAAGAAAATGGTAGGTAAAGGTCCTAGAGAAAGTGTGAAGATTCCTGGGGAAGTTGGGGCCTTGATGCCTCCAGATCCCCAGGTCTGACACTGGTCCTGCCTTGCCTGGTTTGTTTGAGTAATTGCTAGAAACAATAGAGAACCTATGTAGATTGGTGAGTTTGATGCTTCCCCAACAATTGACTACCAGAACTGGTTGGTTGCATTGCAACTTGTTTCTAACATGTTACAGTAAGTTTAATGTAAATGAAATCATTCAAAGTGGAAATTCATTCCCAAATTCCAATGAGCTATTTTGATGAGGTCACATAAAAATAATTGACAAGCCAGTTAATTATTTTGTCTTTGTAATTTAAGGAAGAAATACAATCACAAATAATAATAGCAATTGAGAAACTACAGAAGAGAAATGTGATGAGATGGGTGAGCTAGGTCATGAACTGTTGATTTTGAGGTGATGTTAATTATATTAAATATATAAATGTGGGACATAAGAGTGTGGTATCATTTGGAGTATTCTTCAAAATAAGCTTAGAGGTTGCTCATTATAACCATTAAGTCTGATGAAAAAATGCGAAGTTAAAAAACATTGTATGCTACAATAATGAATCTCAGAACTCAGTTTAAAATAAATGCATTCAGTGTTTTTCTGTCTGTTCTGTTTTAAAGATATGTTTAAGCAAATAGGTATTGTTAAAATATATTTATTGTTGAGATATTTTATTTTATACCTTAATAATAACTCCAAACCTACAGATCTGAGATTTTTTTAAAATGAAAATCACATATATGTATTTAAGGAACAATAAAGGTTTAATATAAAATTTTAAATAGCAACACTTCTTTGATTAGAAATATTTTCATGAAAAATATTTTTAATATAATTTTACTAGATGGGAAATTATTTATAAATGCAATTTTATTATTTTCCACTTTTCATCAAGCTTTGTCTTAATGTTTTATTGTGACTTTAGATATTATGTTTCATCTGAAGTTGGTCTTTTGTCTTTTTCCTGCCTTTTATAAACTTTATGTATTTATTGAAAGGTTATATTCATTACCCAGGACTAAAGTTTTGGTTTCAGGAAGATCAATGTTTTTTTTTGTCATACTCTGTTTACCTATGAGGAGATATAATCCCCTCATTTTTCATTTGGGATATTTTCAGGACTTAGAAGAACTGATACAAGAGAAGTTCTCAATACATACTGAGAATAAGAATTAATCATAATTTCAACGTGTTCATCATATATTCGGCTATGTGAATCCTGTCTATAGTAAATCCTAATAGAAATCAAATTAAGACTTTGATGATTTATACATATATATGTATATGTGTGTGCCATAAATAAACACAAATGTATGTCACTCATTTTCTGTAAAGCCTATTTTTAAAATTAGAAACTAGATTTTATTTTGCAGGTAAGCCATGATACCTTGCTGATGGGCACATACAATCAATGTTAATATAACTAGAAGCATATGGTATTTTTCAAGGTTATAGAACAATAAGGTCACATGAAAATGAAAGAGTCATGCTGATAATATTTTGGGTAGAATAGAATGATAAAAATTACTATTTCTATATATAAACTTTGTACTGACCTTCACTATACCAACAGCTTTGATTAAGAAATACAGAATAAGTTTCAAGAGAAGTTATTCAAGAGGAGAAAGGCTAAATGCTGGCCCAAAATAATATCTTTACTTTCAAGGTTAAAAAACAAAATGGAATGTCCTCAGTGGTTGATTTTCTTAGGCAAAGGTGATGCTGATGGCAACTATTAACATTATTCAGCATGCTGGAACTGAAATTACTATAAAAATGTATTTTGTACTATAGTACCACTCACTTGTTAGCTACAAGTGTATTTAAAGAATACTAATATTAAAGGCTGGGCTATTTGGTACTGAATAGACCCCTTGAGCATAAAGGTGACCATACAACTTTTTCTTCTTTCCCCATATTTACACTTGAATTAATAGAACCTGAAATTTTATGATAGGTTTGCAATTTCTGTGCTGATTATTAGTGGCTAAGTTTTTAATTTCTTAGACTTGAAAAAAAAATTCAGCAGTTTTATAAATGTCTGCTTATAAAGAGGAGCAGGAAAAAATATTACATTTATATATATTATCTATTTTTTTATTTTTCACAACAGAAACTTTTAAATTAAAAATAAAATCCTTTTGTTATAGAATGATGGGGCATTAATCATCATATTTAGTATGCACAATCTAAACTATATACTTTATAATAAATAATATGACCATGGTCTATTAGCTTAAGTGGATAAATGGTATTTTCTAATACTTTTATATTGAATGAGTTATATTACTTTTCAGAAATAATCCAGTAATAATTATGCTATAATTATAATTGCATTTTGAATCACTTAAATATCTTTTTTTTTATAAATGCTTACTGTTGAAATTATCTATTTAAAGAACTTTTGGAAAGTACTACAGTGGTTAAACTATAGGGAAAATTGACTGATTCTTAGATTTAAAATATCTTAATGAATCCACAAGCTATCTTGCACATTTGTGAATATTTCCAATTTGCAGGATCATTGATGACTGATTATGTCATTAACTGCATTTTTGAGGTCAGTCTACAAAGTCTTCTCTCTAGCATAAAGATTGCATTTATTGGTAATTGAATTTTTAGGTCTATATTTTTTTCAATTATTATTGTAGCAGAATTGAAAGAAATATTTTTAAAATACTCTTTTTTTTTTTTAAATAAGATTATGATAAGGTTGTCCATTATACTGCTCAGAAAGTTCCCTCCCAAAGGAGAATCTTCTATATTTCAGGTTGGTAAAGGCAAATTGAGTATTGCAGCAGGAGAGGAATTGGGAAGAGTTCATTTAATTTATTGAGGTTCATCAAGGTATCTTCCGGGCAAGCTACTCAACACCACACTGTACATCAAAAAGTTCTAGATGTACACCCATACATGCATACATTTTTGCGCACACACCACACACACACACACACACACACACACAAACATGCACACACTTTTTCAGGAACTGAGAAAAACCCTGAAAAAAGTTTTCTACAAAATAAGCATTACCTTAATCTCCACCAAAGGGTGGTAGCTGAATCTCCTTAACTGATGATAGAAGAGATGGCTTGGACCTATCACAGTCCTCAGAGACAGCGCCTGTCACACTACTCTGAAGAGGAAAACCACTTTGATTTTAGAGTGGTAACTCACTGCTGTTCCCCTAGGGGAGAGGATCTGTATCCATGAGAGTAGTGTACATGTTGTAAGAAACACTAAGTGCTCAACTCATTGTAACTATCTAAAAATCTAATATAAATAGTGATACTAATATCCTTCTTTTGACAAGTTGAGGAAAATTCATGTCTGCATTTGCATCTATCTGTTATTACATTAGTGTCAAAAATATGTTTCATATCATGGGGTAGATCTATGACTTTATACTGCTGTTTTTGCTGTTGTTAATTTTGTTGTTATTTTAGTCTATCAAAAGATATATTGCTCAAAGGTGACATAATTTTGATCAATAAATGAAATGTGTTTTGGAAAATTTGGAGATATTAAATAATTAAGTATATATTACTCTTTAATATAACTTATTTGACCAAAACCTAAAAATATCTATAGAACTTGAATTCTGAAAGTGGTTTTGGTTAAATTTGTAGAAGTTTCATATATTTTATGAACAAATGATGTATTGTTGGAAAAATACAGAACATATCTTCTGGGAACAGAACATATCTTCTCAGTTATATTTTCCTATGTTTTAGGGAAATTTGCATTTGAAAGTATATTTAATCTTAACTTGAATTATTTATAGTCATCTTACTAATAATAAAAATGTTAATTGAATAGTACCTTCAATTCCCTAGATTTAATTCTCCTGTGAGATATATGCTGGTGTAACCTATTGGGACCGCAGTGTCTTTTGGTCAAGGTCCCCCAATTAGCCCTTTCATTGAGGCAGGATATTAAGCGTAGTTATTTGACATACAAATTCAATGTCTTGAGCTCTCCAATTTTCAGGTATGATAAAAAGTCCTTTATGTGCACCCAGAGTGACTCGACTTAATGATCTCCTGCAATTCTATGACGTGTCAGTTTTCTAAATTTTGAGTATTTGTAGATAAATCTCACTTCCATTCCTCTTAGAGTATATATTTAGTGGCTCAACCAAAAAGGAGATGATTTCCTTAAAAAGAAAAGTCAAATATGTAGCTTAACCTGATGTCAACTCTGTCCCTAAAGGAATATTATGTTGTGATTTAATAGCATGGTTAATGGAAGCTTTATCAATAAGTAAGGCTGTAGTTCCAGAAAGAGCTTTTAATCTTAAATTAAGATTTGGGATAAATTACAAAGAAGCATTTGAGTCAAGTGCAGATAAGTTTAAGCCATCTTAGTTTAAGCTTTTGTTAATAAATGGCTGAAATTGGAGGGAAAAAAAAGTCTACCTAGGTAGGCATATGAAGATATGTTGAGTTGTGAAAGTAAAGAAATACCAGAATAGAAAAACATAGTTACCTACCTGCTAATGAAAAAAACTTGCCTAACAAAGGAAGCATGTGAGGAACATGGGATTTTTACACTTCTCCTAAGGCTTTCTCTTGGAAGGCTACCTGGAAATCTGCAAACTACAGGGATATAAGCAGCTCCTTGCACATGGATATGATCATTAACGTCACATTCACAAATACAAGAATCACATCATGCCTCCCCTTTCATCTTACTTCAATTTTGCAGTGCAGCACACAAAACAATTTCATTGCTAAAAAGGAAACTAACGTGAGTGCTAGTAGACAATAAAATGAACATTCCCCTTTATTCTGCCCCCTCAATCTATATTCCTCACCTCACCCTTAAAAACAGTTTTGCTGAAATAGAAACATACTTTTAAAGCATTTTTCCTATAGAGCATTCCATTAGACTGATTTACAGTAATTTATTCAGTTCCTAAGAGACATTTTAGGTGTTTCTGGAAGTTTTGGTTAGTGTTTTGCTACTACGATAATGCTGCATTGAAAATTGTTTGATAAGAATCTTTCTGCAAATGGGTATGTTTTTCTTTAAATTACACTACTAAAATGCCATTATCTTATCCTCTAGCTCAAATATATATAATAAATATAAATGACAAATATGTTATGAATATAGAAATTTATTTAAAAGTTTAATAGATATAAATCAAAATTAATTCTACTTTGTTACCAGTTTATATTGCTATAATTTTATTAGCAATAGTTAGTAGTTATATTTTAAATGATGTCAATCTAGGAGATGAAAATGATTACTTCTTAATTATAATTTGGAATTGATTACCAGTGAGATAAAAATTATTGTCATATATTAGTTATGAATATCTATTTTATTCATAAATAACTTTTCATGCTATTCAACAATTTTTCTATATAGTGTTCATCTCTTGTATAAATATATTCATAGCTATGGTAAATAAATATATTACTTCATTTTTTATTACTTCATTTATATATAGTATTACTATATATAGTATTACAGGTATTTTGTAAATTGGGAATTTCTAGAGATTCTAGACTTCATCTTCTTCAACTTTAACAAAGTATCAAACATAGATGCCTGATATGTACAAGTATTTATGTGGAAATAAAAATGACAAAAGTAATTTACACTGAGTAATATGTATGATATATATGTGTGATGGAATGGTGTTAAACATGACTGGTAGTAAGATGTAGAGCATGCATTTTGTACATGTAGTACTGGATCATTTGACAGTGTTCCTTTCTGCTACACATCGATAGGCCACATGTTAATCAACTACTCAATTGTGACATACATTTATAACCTATGATGAAACTCATAACAGACTATCCAGAACAGGGCACATCAAGAAAGGAGTTGAAAACCTAAGTGACAGTGGGAATTTATGACTCTCCAATTTGGACAATTCTATTCATCATAACTAGTCTCCTTGACTAGTGAATCAAATAGTTAATTTCCCATTAAATTGTGTAAACAACTGTGTTTTCATACATTCAAACATATTTTAAGCTTGTGTAAAAGAAAAAAAATCATTTATGAATAAAAGGGGAGATTTTTAAAATTTTAGCATGTCTTCAACCAAAAACCAGATATATTCTATTTTTAAATGGAGTTTAAGATAATTGGATCTAAATGTCTTAAACATTTTGAAATAATTTGCAACATACTGAGAGAACCTATAAGTCTAAATGTTCTGTGAAATATTTACAAAGATGTTGATTATTAGAAAAGTTCTATAACAACTGAAAAAGTAGCTTTTCACTTAGAAAATAGGCAAGTATTTTAAGACGTAAATATATAGAAGAAGTACTTACAATGTTGGCTGTTTTTATAACTATATGATTACTACAGAAATATACAAATATATAAATTGGAAAAAATGGTATTCAGTTACAAGACTGTTTCCATGGCCACATCAAAGACTTAAATGCAGGTTATTTCACTCCAGCTTTTACTTATAGAGCACGTTAATGATCTGCATCAAATGAGAACAAATGCTTCTCCCAGAAGTGTTTGATTGGACTGTTTTGAAAAGAAAGCATTTCATTAGAAGGCTTTGCAGGTGCACATATATATATAGCCTAGGATCATATGAATGATTGATTCAGAAAGGCAATTAAATAGCCATAAGTCCAAAATCTCAATTTGTAGTGTGTTTGAATTTATGTCAAGCAGAATGCACTATAATACAAAGTGAAAATTTATTAATAAATGATGTTGATAGCTCTATGGTTCACAGAGGGCAAATATCCAAGAATGGTCAATCATAAAAGGATAATTTTTACATTTCATGGATCGTGGAAACAAATTGAAAGTAAGTTAACACATATATTCCAAGGTCTTTAAAAACTGGAAATATTGACATTTTGAGCCATACTTCTTTGTTGTTGGAGGACTGATCTATGCATTGTGGGATGTTTAGCAGCATCCCTGTTCTCTACCCACTAGATGCCAGTAGCATCATCCAGCTACAACAACCAAAATGCTTTCAGACACTGTCTTCTGCCCCTGAAGGGAGGGATGAGATTACCTGCTCCATAATCAGTTAAATATTCTATGTTTCTACAATAGAGAAAAAATAATGCATATGTGACTATCTTTACTAGTCACTTTATTTAAACATGATCTACTTGGTTGTATGTATAGAAATAATTTGAGATTGTTTTCTGCTTGGATAGAATTTTTATGATCAGTATAGTGGATTGATTTAATGATATATTGAGTAGGCAATATTTACAATAGCTATTTGAAATCATTACCACTATTTTAATTTCAAACATTCTTTCTCCTTGCAGTGTTACATGTGAAAGAAGAAACTTGAGTTTGAAACTTGCACTTTTAAAAAGTTTGCTTGTCCCCCTTGAATAAATAGATATTTGTGACAACAGTAATAACTAGACATTACTAGAACAATGCTAACACAGGGGGTTAACAGCTTGCACTTGTACAAAATACTTGAAGTCAGTCAGAAAGCCATTATTATGACCTTGTGCTGACCACATTCTATGAAGTGTTACATGATCAGGGACAGGGAAGTTGGTTAATGGAAGTTATATAGTAGCTAGATGTATCCTTGTCACACTTCATCTAAACTGATACATTGCAATGGTCCACACTGCTCAGACCTGGCAATTACTGTCCAATTCCAATCTATTCCACACTGCCACTATAATGAAAAATAATTAGGAGGCTGAAAATGAGTTTTCACATGAAATGGTTTCAGTGCCTGGACACAATCGCCTTTGGCAGATGGCTTTGAGTTTGCTTTAATATAATAAAGACAGTTAATCATCTCTAAAGAGTGCACTGAATGAATAAACTTTTAACACATACTTTCTACAATAAAACTCTTTTATCGATCAAATGTTTAATGCTCAGGGGTGGAGGTTGTTTTGGTTGAATTGCTTAGAAGAGCACATAAATCACTGGAAAATAAATACATTAAAAAAGAAAATCAGTTGGAATCGATAATCTATTATTGATAGAGAAAAATAAAACATTAACGCAAATTTCAAGTATTTTTTCTGAATATTGTAATAGATCAAAATACTTTCAGATGTTTATGAGCATCCTGATATTGGTAGAGCTGGAAAAAAAATCACTTTATTGAAAAAATGTACAAAACAATAAAACAATCATGGTATTTTCAACAGATGGTGCTAGAACAACTGGACAAACATCCACCTGCAAAAAAAAAAAAGATTCAAAATAGATCATAGATGTAAATGTGAAAGTCCATTATAAAACTTCCAGAAGATAACATAAAAGGAAAACTAGATGACTTCGGGGTTTGTTGATGCCTTCTGAGATATAATCCCAAGGACACGATTCATAAAAGGAAGAACTATTAAGCTGGACTTCATTACAATTGAAAATGTTTGTACTTAGAAAAAAAGAACAAAACAGAAGACAAACCACAAACTGGGAGAAGTTATTTACAAAAAGATAAAGGACTATTTTTCAAAATATAGAAAGAAACTTTAACAACGCAATAATTAGAAAATAACCCAATTAAAAATGTAGGTCAACTATCTTAATGAACATCTCATCAAAGAATTCAGGCAGATGGCAGATGGTGAATAAGCATATGAAAAGAATTATCATTTACCATTAGGAAAAATGCAAACAAAAGCAATAATGAGATACCACTACACACCTAGTAGTGTGGTCACAATCCAGAACACTGACAACATCAAATGGAAGAAGTTATGAGGAGCAATAAAATTCTCATACCTTACCAGGGCCAATATAAAATACTTTGGGAGAAGAACTCATGATTTCTTACAAAACTGAGCAAACTGTTACCATAGAATCAGTAATTGTAACCTTTAATATCTACCAAAAGAAGTTGACAATTATGCCATTCCAAAATCTTCACACAGATGTTTATAGTAGCTTTTCTCATAATCATCAAAGTTGGAAGCAACTACTATTTTGTTCAGTGAGTGAGTGGATGAACTGTGAAACTTCCAGATAACTAAACAGTATTCAATGATATAAAAAACAAACTGAGCTACTATTAAGGCTTCAGTAGACCTAGTGGGAACTCACATTCATAGTATTGAGGGCAAGAAATCAATCTAAAAGGGTTATGTTTATTTAGCATGAAGCTAAATGTTTGACATTGTTGAACACACAAAACTTAGGACAATAAAAAGATCATTGATTGCTAGGAATAGGGGTAGGTTTGGGAGAGGATTTTTAGGGCAATTAAAATACTATGCATATTATATGATGTATGTGTGCCATTAAACCTATGTTCAAACCCAATGACTGCATAACTGCAAGAAAAATTAAGAACTTTTGATGATAATATTGAGTCATTTTAGATTTATCATTGATAACAAATACATCATTGTGGTCAACATTATTTATAAAGGGAAAGGTGTGTGAGGGCAGGGATAATATGTGGAATTGTTTTCACCTCTTTTTTTATAAACCTAGATTTTGTCATAAATCTATAAAACTAGTGTAAGAACATTCTTAAAGTGCATGTGTACGTATAAATATTTATATATGTATATTCACACATAAGCAATGATTACATATGTAGTAATACATGCATGTTATACAAAACTTTAAAATGAATCTATTTCCCTGGAAGTGAAGCTCTAAATCATTTATCAATTTTATTTCTGAGAATAGATGATATATGAATTTAAATTCACACTCACAATTGGAAAAACTGTCTTACTGGGATAAAAAGAAAAAAATCAATGCTTTAGAATTGAATTGATTCATTAATTGTGTGTTTATATGGCTAATCAATATCAAATTCCACTTTGAAGAGTATATTAAGGACTGAACTGAGCTATGTTCTGAAAGGAGTGTTCATAAATGCTATTTGTCATTGTCATGACTTAATGATTTGATTAGAGATTCTATTTCATAAACTGATAGCATTTAAGTGTACTCAACGAATAGTGGTAATTGTTCTAAAATGATTTGATGTTTTTTCAATCATATTGGGATTTAATAGTTTCTAAAACTAAATATTTGTGATATTCATATTCAGCAGCAGTACTGATATAACATGTGACTAAGTTTTCTTTACAGATATGGTTATATAAAATTACTTTATTAGCTTTTCTGGTTATGTAAATATATTGTATCATGTTCAATGCTTGAAGTTTTTACTTTAATTGCCATTTACTAGAGGTACTTACTATTTCCTGAAAGGTTCATACTTTAATACGCATACATATAAGTCTAGAATGAAGTTGTTGTTTTTATCTATTGTTGCCCATTAAAATGCCTTAAAATCTCTTATTTGAAACTTGTTTTGATAGTATGTCTATAAATAGTATGTCATTCTTACTATTTATTGCTAAGTTTTATGTTCTGTTTAGATATTGAGTACTAGTTTTCTGCTGTCACAAATTTTTTATGAAACAACTTTTGCTGCTCAGAATAGAGGGATTTTTGTTGGTTTAAATTTTATTTAAATAGATCCCTAGTCCACTGTTTTATTTCTGCATTTCAGGTTTTCTGACTTTTTCTTTTGATTAATATTCAGAACAACAATTTGAGAAATACACTAATTGAGGCCAGGCATGATGGCTCATGCCTGTAAGCTTCAGCCTATGAAGCAGCTGGGGCTAGGGATTGCAGCTCGAGTCCTGTCTTGGGCCCATGAGAGACCTAGTTCCAAAAAAATAGCTGGGCGTGGTGGTGTGCACCTGTAATCCCAGCTTGTGGTTCCACGGGCAAAAATAGCGAGACTTAGTCTCAAAAAAAAAATTAATTAAATTAAATTAAAATATCACTAATTGTATTTAAGGAACATTTGCTTTTGTTTTCTTTGAATCTTATATTATACACAGATAAGTATTAATGAAAATCTTTTTTATAATGTCTCACTTTTGTATAAAGATTATAATAGAAAAATATTTTTTAAAAATCATTTTTTGATAGTTGAAACAACATGGGAAACATTAGTTCTAACATTGTGGCAAAGTATGCGACTATTACCTTTATCCATAGTCCTTAGCTACATCACATTAGGCTGAGCTTTAGATGTGTATCCTGATTCTTTGTGATTCTGGTGAACTAACCTTAAAAAATTACCCTTTGGAGATTAATCAGTGTAGCACTTCCTCCAATTGGTAAATCTACTCATTCACTCCCAAGAGATTGAAATGGGAAGTCAATACTTATGTTCATCAGGTAAAGGAGTGAAAAGATAAAACAGTTTTGCCTTTCTCAGTGCTAGTCACCAAATTCTCTTCAAATCAAATAGATATCTGACAAAATATGTGATTTTTTTCCTCCTTGTATAGCTGAGATTATTGCTTCACAGATTTCCAGCAACTATGTATGACTGTCGTTCCCTTTAGTTATGGCCCTTGCCCCCATATTGAACCCCTCTCCCCTAATCCTGTATCCCCTTTTCCCCTCCCCCTGTCTAGTCACTCCAACTCCTCACACTGCAAGGCATAGATCCATATTTGAACCACTGGTCTTTACTTTCTTTGGAACAAAGAAAGTTCCTTTTTCCTGGATTGGGGCCTTGCAATCCTGGATAACAACAGACCATGCTGCTCAGATCTTCAGGAGTAACTGAGGCAGGCAGTCAGGCTGAGCGTGTCAGGAACCCCTGCTAGGGCAAACGCATAGTGCAGTTCTCCACGATCCTTTCTAGCATCTGGCATGTAGTGCTTTTCTGTGCCATGTAGTTCTGATATTGTGGTTTGGGAGCCCAACTCCCAGTCACTGGCCATACAGGTGTTCCCTTCTGGAGACAGACTTCCCCAAGTGGTTGATCCTGCTTCTCTCCTCTCTCATGTTAGCAGTTTTGCTATGAGGCCACAGCCATATTTCTGTGGCTTTCTTCCCTAATGATTGGTAATGGAGGAGTCTCATTCATGTTGTACAAAACTGTGGATCAGAGGCTTGGTTTCCCAGGACCAGAGATGATGCAGGTAGAAATCTGTGACAAGTCACCTCAATCACTGGTCTCAGGTTCCAAATACACCTTGTCCAGGTAGTGAGTGTAACCAAGGCCATTGTTACTTCTTTCCCTCCATTATACCTGCAGCTGGAGAGACTTTTTTTTTTTTTTTTTAATTCCTAGTTCAGGTCTGGTTGAAGTTGGGGTAGATAAGAGAGCAGAAATGCCCCCCAGCCTTTGATCTGGTCGAGGTGCCCAGCCCCCATCCCCAGCCCATGTAGAGGCAGAAGCTGGCTCTTCCAGCCTGAGACCCCTGGAACTGGGACCCTGAGACTCTGTGACACAGGACTTGCCCTACTCCTCTATTCCTTCCAATAGCCTAAGCCGCTAGTAAGGGTGTGTTGGAGGTCCTGGCCAAGGGCCAGAGCCATTCAAAAGTACCTCATCTTCCACCTCCAGCCCAACTAGGCTCAGGGCCATGTCTGGAAGGTGGAGCCTACTAATCCCTTCTCCCGACTCAGGACCCCTGGTAAAGCTACCCAGCCCCCCCCCCCACACACACACACACATAAAGAAGATTAGACTCAAGACTCAAGACCCAAGACTCCTAGACCACAAGGCCTGATGATCCCGAGACCCCAGTGGCTCAGGACTCACCCTCCCCCCATACCTGCCAGCAGTCTCAACCACAGAGGAGTGGGGTTGGGGAGGTGTTGGGAACCCTCCCTGGGGCCCAGGTGGTCAGGGGTACTTTCAATTCTCTCCTTTGACCCAACCGGGATTAGGGTTGGGCCTGAAAGACTGAGTCTACAAATTCCCCCTCCCCAGTCTGAGGTTTATTGCTATTAATAAATTGCTAAAATTTTACTATTACCAATTGGACAGTTCTGTCATTTGACAGCACCCTCTTTGCATCCCTTCAAGCACTTTCTGAACTTTGAAAGAGAAAATAAGGTACAGCTAATGATTCACGCACTAACTTACAAAAATCTTAAACACGATCTTTTTCTCTCCATGAAAGGACCAAGTTAAATTTAACGAGCTGTGTGTACACATGGAAAAGATAAAGTGAAATATTGAAGTCTGGTATTGTCCTGAGAAATAATTCCAGATAATAAAGGAGACATCTATTTTATCAATTGTATATTTTTAGAATAAACTGATCTAATAAAAATCATATCACATATTAAGAAATGTTGATTATTGATTTTAATGAATTTAAAACATAAAATTGAAATATGTTGAGTAAAATAAAGAATTCAAAGAAGGCAATTGCTTAAATATTAGTGATCCTTCTATTTGGTATTCACTTTTGAAGAATGCGAATTTTAGTCTTTATCTTAGTTGGAAAATCTTGTGGAATTGAGGCTTAGATTTGTGTCAACTCAAAACTGGTGATTTTTTTTTTAGAGTATGCTTACTACACAAAATGAAAAGAGACTTGTGTAGTTTGTAGTATTACCTTTTTTTCCATTTCACTCAATGACATTTACCAAAAAATTACAAAAATATTAAATTCAGTTATAAACAGATAAATTAAGGTTCTTTTTTTAAGCAAAAGATTTTGCTGTTAAGTAATTTAAATATTAAATATCCTACTGTAGTCAAATATACTGTATTTGTATAAATATTGGTGACTGACAAATTTTATACAGTGCATAGAAAGTGTACATATACATCAACGAGTTAGGTATTAATTTTTACTCGTGTATATTATATTAACAATTTTAATGATGGAAATTCAGGAATCCTTCTATATGCAAACTATAAACTTTTTAATTTGCTTTTAACTTTATCACACTTGTGATCTGATTATCAGATTAAAGTTTTTCTGAGTTTTTAAAGTCAAATATATATCTAATTTCTACTTGTCCTTTAAGTGAGTTTTATACATAACTGATAAGGCTAGAGTATCTATTAGAATTTTACTTCAAATTCATTCTTTTAAGATTTCTGTCACAGTTGTGTGTGTTTATATGTGTGTGTGCGTGTTTGTGTAGGTCTGTGTGTGTGTTTGTGTGTTTGTCTCTGGGGATTTATTTTTCTCTTAGTGACACCTTTATTCCAATTTATAGTAAAGAAATTGTGAAGTTTGGTATCATTTGTTGAAAATATCCATTTTGAACATAATTAAGCTGCCCTAAATTCATTTAAGATTGCTCTAAAACTGAATCTTATTGTAGTTCAATACATAGTTCTTTCCATCAATAAATGTTGCCATTTTTCATTATCTCTGTTTATGCTTGTTTAGCCAAATCACCATCCATGTAACAGCCCTTAGACTAAGGTCAATTTGCATTAATTCTGCAAGTCACCATCCCCAAAATGTCCATTGAATATGTTTATTTACTTCTGCCAGAAAATTTTTATTTAATTCACCTAATTACATTTCTCTGTCAAAAGATGCTTTTCACAAGTGAAATCTAAATAAAATGTGAAAAAAATAAAGTTGTGCCCTTAAAATTTTACACTTTCAGATGTGTTAGCAAGGGTTTTGCTCCAAGCAAAATCAAAATATTAAAAAAATAAATAGACTGGGCACTTTGACTCGTGCCTGTAAGCTTCAGTCTATGAAGTGGCCAGGGCTAGGGATCGCAGTCTGAGTCCCGCCTGGGGCCCGTAGCAAGACCTAGTTCCAAAAAAATAGCTGGGTGTGGTGGTGTGCACCTGTAATCCCAGCCACCTGGGATGCTGAGGCTGGGGATTGCTTGAGTCTGTGGTACCCTGGGCAACAAGAACCTGCGGTTCCACAGGCAAAAATAGCGAGACCTAGTCTCAAAACTAGATAGATTAGATAGATAGATAGATAGATAGATAGATAGATAGATAGATAGATAGATAGATAGATAGATAGATAGATAGATAGATAGATAGATAGAT